>JAMKQA010016810.1:0-26895 GCA_024699735.1 Posidonia australis
TGCTCTCTCTCACCAACTAAGTGTTTCCTAGAAAGTCGTCTACTCCGGGATCACACATGGGTAAATAGGTCTCCGACTCAGGCTAGAAAGTAAAGGTCCCCGCTCTAAATCCTGGCCAAAGCGCAGGCAGTGAACGGGTGGTGCGTTGGTGACCTCGTCTCCTGCTGTAGCATGGAGCTGTACTCTTTACTAACACTAACACGACCCCAAACAAAGGGGGACAAACTTGCAACACATCCTACGCCAAAGCAATAGAACGGGTTACTAGAATTGTCCTTCACAAACTGTATGTGGACTCAGGAGAGAAGAATGCATGCCCTACATGATCAATCATGCAATATGCTTTTATGTTTTTTACTTGCATTTTATTAACCAGGGGGAGAGTTCAATTTGGTCTCTAGTTTTGCCTTATTAATTGTTCTCTGAGTCTGCGTGTTTTATTTTAACCAGAATGGGAAAACAAACATGTCTCTACTCTCCTAGGCATGTCAAGTGCAAAAAGGGGAAGAAAACACACAAGTAAGGCAAGCAAGCAACAAACAACAAGCAAAAGGCATGATCATGGCATGTGCAAGTGTCGTGACATCATGATTGTGAAAAGAAAACATCCATCACATCAAAAAGCAAGATATATAGCATGTGTGTGCAGTGACAGAGCGAATGTGTGAAAGAAAGTGCGGAAGGCACGCTAACTAAGCAAACAATCACCAACAAAGCAAATAAACAAACATGTGAAACCAATGCAAGCGAGAAAGACTAACCTGAAAGCTGGAATCTTGTACTCCCCAATGGTGTCACCAGTTCTGTGACCATGCCAGCCCAGGGGTCCGGTGCGGAGTCATGTTAGAGGTAAGAGATCACAGCCATGCCAAGATGGCGAAGGCGCAAGATGGGATAAAACAAAAGAGAAAAGGAGTCACCACCTAGTCTTTTAAGGGAAAGACGAGGAAAACCACAAAAGATCAGATGCATGAGATACAAATGTGAAGGCCAAATGTTTGCTAACCAGAGGATGGGTAAGGATTCCAATTACGCACGAGGAAGGTATTAGGCACCCTCGTACATCCGAGAAACTCAGTCTTTCTAGTCTAAATCACTTGCTAAAGGCTGGATGAATGCTTGCTAAGCCTAGATCATGCTCTAAACATGCTAATATGAATGCTAAGGCAAAACCGGATGGATGTGCAATATGGTATGCGAAAACTGCAAAGAAATCCGCATGAAAAGATGAAGTCACAAAATATAACACAACAAAGAAAATCACATGAAATGACGAGGCTTTTGGTGAGAAAGGCTTAGGAAATCATACGGACCTCAAGAAAATCAACAATGAAAACAACTCAGGTCATCAGAATCATGGAAAAACATTACGGAAATCAAGATGGAAAAATTGCAAAGAAGTCCATGCAAAACGGGCAAACTTGGACATGTGAAGAAATTCACATAAAATGACGGTGTTTTTGTAAGGAATGACTCAAAAAATCACATCAATGTCAAAGGGATCGAAAATACAACAGGCCCAAATCATTAGAAGGGTAAAAACACCATGGAGATCTGAATAGGAAAATTATGAAGAAACCCACATGAAACAGGCACACTACGACATGTGAAGAAAATCACATAAAATGACGATGTTTTTGGAAAGAATGTTCGGGAAAACTATACTGATATCAAAAAGGTAAAAAGTAGGGTCAACCCAAGTCCTCGGAATTGTGGAACAAGTCATAAAAATCAAAGGGGAGAAATGATCTACAAATGGGCCAATGTGGGCCTTTCGGTCAGTTAGTGTACGCCCTCAGGCAAAGAAATCCAAATCAAATCGAAAGAAATCCGAGATGTAGGATTAAAGCAAATCAAATCAGATATTGGATGAGAGACTCCGAAAGCAAAGTGAAGAAAGAAATCCTCGAAAGAACGACATGAGATGCAAGCTAGCTAAGAAGGGATGGACTGATACGCAAATGTGATGAAAAATAATATAAATGCATGGATAAATGCCTAACTGTGCAAAAATTCTAAGGAATGGCTTGGACAAGGACTAAGCAAGGCTGGGTGTAAAAATTGAGATGCATGCTCATGAATTAGAGGTACATGGGTAATTTGGTCATTTTCCTGGCCAGATGTAATAAATGCATGCATGAGAGTGATGCATGATCTAAGTCATGTCAAAATGTGTGTCAAATGTTCATAAGATGTTATTTGCAAGAAAACATGGAGGAGAAAAATAACAAAATGATGTAGACACAATAAAGGACAAACACAAGGATCAATATGCAAAATTCACAAAAAGAGCGAGAATCTGGATGAAAAATGTGTTCATGACTTCTATTCTAACAGGCAGGTGATGGATCAAATGTCAATGTGGCACTAAGATGTGAAATTTGCACTTGGGTAATTTCCTGAAAACTCAGGGTCTAAAGTGCAAAATTCACACATAAATGTAAATGTGATTAAAATGTGAGACTAAAGATCAATTCACAGTGAAAACAAGATTTTTAAATGGAATCTATGATTAAATGCAAAATGTGAAATGCAATGAGTGAAAAATATTCCAAAATATGCAAGAAAACATTTAAAACCCTAAATGATGGATTTAGAAATAATCTAAGGGCCTATGTGCAAATTGTATGTGCTTAGGATTTGTTTGATATGAATCTAGGGATTTATATGCAAAATGTTAGAGCTTGAATGTAATAAAAATTAGGCTTTTGTACTAGTCAGTGTAATTATGAGGTTTGTTAGGGTTCAGGATACAAAATTTCTAAGAAGAATTCATTTTAAAAACTCTAGGGGCTTCTTACAAAAGATCAGGACTTAAATGTAATAAAAATTCAATTTTTGTGATGGTTAGGGTGATTTTTAAATCTTCAAGGTCTAGAATGCAAATTTCATAAAGAAAAACTCATTTTAAAAAGTTTCCAGAGTTAAATGCAAATGTTCAGGACTTAAGTGTAAAGAAATCATGGTTTCAGGGACCTAGATGTGATAAAACATGCTTGAATGCATTAAGAATGAAAAAATCTAAATATGCAGTGGATTATATGCAAATTTCACAGAGAAAATAAAAGAACAGAAAGTATTTTAAAATTGCAAGGGTTAAAATGTAAAAAAACAGGACCTAAATTAAATGAAAAAGGACCTAAACGTAATAAACTAAGGACCTTAACGTAAAACCTGGAACTAAAAGGGCCTGGACCTAAACTAAAGTTATTCGAAGATCGACGGATGATCACCGACATTCCCCCTTTGGCGATCACTCCGGCGTCATACTAGCAGCAACTCAGCAGCGGAGGAAGGTGAGTGGTGGTTAGGGAAGCCTCGGGGAGCCACGGCGACGATCTCTGTCGCGTTGGAAGGGACTAGGGTGGCCTGAAGACCTTCCCCCACCTTGCCCTCCGGCGAGGTGTTCCGTCGACGCCGAGGAAGATGGCAGTGAGGGGCTGGAGGCGTGTAGGCAGTCCAAGCGACGTGGCGATGGCTGGGAAGTTTCAGAGAGCCACGACGGAGCTCTAGGAGGTATCAGCGTGCTTCGAGGAGGTTCAGAGTGCTCCTCCCACCTCTGACTTCGGTGACAGGCACGACGAAGGTTGTCGGGTTGCTGTGGTGGTAAAAGTGGCGGCGTAGCGGCGCTCGTGGCAATGCTTCCTGAAGCGATGGCACGGAGCAAGGGCGCTTGGAGAACTCCAGCGCCTCGCTACGGCGAACGGTGGTGCTGTGACGACGGCGACAGGGAGTCTTCGGGGGGCCTCTATGGAGCGGAAGGGGTCCAAGGAGGAGGAAGAAGAAAGGAGAAGGAAGGGGAGACCCATGGGGGCCTTGCCTGAGGTCAAGAGGCTTGGAGCCTCACCGGCGATGGGGAACCCATCGCCGGAGGGAGGAGCTGACGGTGCACAGGGTCCTCACCGTCGAAACCCAAGTCATGGAAGCTAGGAGAACTAAGGTGAATGCTCTAAATCGGAAAAAAGGGGGAAGAAGAATACCTGATTGATGGCGTTGTCTCCTCGACGCTGCTCGACGGCGAAGCTTCTCTGGTGGTGATGGTTGGGTTGCGAAAAGGGGGAAAAAAAGCTTCTAGATCCGTGGAGGGTTGCTGGATCTCTCGAGTGGACTGGATGCTCGATTTCGGGGCTGGATTGCACTGGGAATGGCTAGAAGCGGATGGCTGCCGATGGGTCTCTGATTAGTCGGTGGTGAGGGTTTTATACCCCGACGTGGCTTTCTTTCGCCGTGGATCCTCCTCCTCAGCCACTGGGCACCATAGGATCGCGCGTGTGAGTTGGAGGATGTCAATCGGAGATCTCGGGGCTCTGAGATTTGCTCCGAGGCTCGTGGGACGTTGCCGGAGGGCTCGCTGGGAATATCGGGCTCGCCAGAACCATCGCTGGAATTTTTTTTGGGCTTTTATATAGTTTTTGGTTTAAGAATGTATTGGGCATATTGGGCATGGTAGATGGGCTTTGGGTTTAATTTTTTTGTTTTCTTTTGTTTATTTGTTTTAAGGTTTTGTTTTTTAGATTTTTAAATGGATTTTGGATTTTAGGTTTAGGCTTTTATTTAGGTTTTATGATTTCACTTAAATTCATGACTAAGGTTTAATTAATTGGTTTTAAATTAGGTTTTAATTATTTTTGGTTTTTGTTTTGGAATTTTTATGGAATTCGGGTTTTGCTTTTAGGTTTTTAATTTGGGGTTTTGTGATTTTAATTTAATTTTTGATTTTGTAATTTAGGGTTTAATTAAATTGTTTTTAAATTAGGTTTTTAATTATTTTACGTTTTTGTTTTATTTATTTTAATTTTAGGGTTTTGCTTTTTTTAAATTAGGATTTTGGGTTTAATTAGGGTTTTGGATTAAGGTTTTAATTATTTTAGGTTTTTGTTTTTATTTATTTTAATTTTAGGGTTTTGGTTTTTAATTAGGATTTTGGGGTTTTAATTTAGGGTTTTTGGATTTTAATTAGGGTTTTGGATTTAATTTATTAGGGTTTTGAATTTAATTAGGGTTTTTGTGTTTTAATTAGGGTTTATGGTTTAATTAGGGTTTTGAATTTTAATTTAGGTTTTTTGGATTTTAATTAGGTTTTTTTGTTCAATTAATTAGGTTTTAAATGATTTAAATGGATTTTAGCTTTAATTAGGGTTTTTGTTTGATTAATTTGATTTTAAGTGGATTTTATTTGATTTTGAATTGAATTTGGGTTTTTGTTTGATTAATTGGATTTTACGTAGATTTTATTTGATTTTGACTTGAATTAGGGTTTTTTTTTGATCAATTGTATTTAATGTGGATTTTATTTGATTTTGACTTGAATTAGGGTTTTTGTTTGATTAATTGGATTTTATTTGACTTTGACTTGAGTTAAAGTTTTTGTTTAATTAATTGGATTTTAAATATTTTAAATGTGTTCTGTTTAGTTTTAATTTTAATTAGGTCAGTGTGGACTAGTGTGGGCTTAAGTGGGCTAGGGTTTTGGTGGTCGCAACTAGAGCATTATCTAGAAGAGCCTGCTGCCAAGTGACTTCAAAATCGGGGTGTCTACAGTAGGTATAATTCCCCACCACGTGTTAGTACATCAAGCTCCACTGTGGCAATACATCAAGTCCCACCGTAGTGGTATACAAAGTCCCGTCGAGAACGGACTTCTGCCTTTGGGGTCCCAACTGTGTACGAAGACACACTACTTTAACTAAGAGGCAAACTCTCGTTTGGCAAAGGAAGAGTTTACTCCCTCACCTGGATCTTTATTCATAGAACTCTTTTACTTACCAAGTCGAGTTGTGGGACGACGGTCCTTTCCTGAGAGTACTGGTTATGCTCAAAGATGGAAACACTTGACCACAACAAATTGCATCATGCATTTTTAATATATCTATATGGCTAGGGACCACTCATACCCCACTAGCCTAACCTGCCATATGGACCATTCATTGCATCGAATGATTGTCCCTTCATTCTACATTTGTTTTCTTGAATCATGCATCCATGCATTTAGTTTTCATGCATTGGAAGTGGAGCACTGATGAAACAATGTTCTTCTAGTGTGTTAGGAACCCTTAGAATGTGTGATCCTCTTAAAGTCTTATTCAAGTCTCAACCTATCCAATTCAATATTCGAATCTGAACAAGCTCTCAAACAAGAAGCCACAACAAATAGCTTTTTATTTACCTTAGTTTTGCCCTGTTGAAGTGTCACTTTACATGGTTGACATGGTCTCGACACTGGCAACAACACATAGCCCTAGCTTGACCCCTCCATGCTTGAGCCTTCAATATGATGATATCTTTTAATTACCTTTTCTTTTCGACCGACAATCGGGTAATTTCCCCACGGTCATCATAGTTTCTACCCCGTTGAAGTGTCACTCTATATGGTTGACAGGTCTCAACACTAGTTGCGACACATTGCCAAAGCTTGACTCCTCCATGCCTGAGTCTTCAATATGATAGCATCTTTAGATTATCGAACCACTTGGCTGTGCGAACATGTTCTAAAACTGAGTCAGTTCTTCTTCTCATCTGTTGGCTATGCGACCATGTCTCGAAACCAATAGGTGTAGATGTTTTTGGAATCCGAGGCAGATCGTTTGAGAGTGAGCTTCCTATTTTAGGAAATGCTCGATGGATATATCCTTCTTACCTTGGAGTTGATTTTTTTTCTATGATGAACTCCAAGGAGGGGCATCTGTAGATATCCCATTTTTTCATTTCTTAGAGTTCACCTAGGATAGGAACTCGTAAGGCGCCCCAAATCACATGGCTAAGGATCTCTAATATAGTTCTAGATTTTTCCATGGAAGTTTTGTGTTTTTCTTGGTTTTTAATGCATCTCTGCAGATTAAGGTAAAAGACAAGGGATAATCTGTAAAAGACCAGAATGTTGCCTGTCTAACAAACTACAAGACTAGTCGCCTGTAAAATAGGCGACATATCTAGTCACCATATCGAGTGGTGACTTATGGTGACTAGAATGTAAGACGCCAATTCAATAAGCGACAACAATCCTGGACCTTTTCTCTCATATAATTTGTCATCCCAGGCGTTAATATGATATATGGGATATTTATAAATGTTATCATGATTTTTCCCAAAATTATTATAATTTCTATAATTTTCCAACATTTAAATAATATGTGCTTAACATATAAATCATCATAAGTACTAAATAATTCCAGAAAATTATTGAAATTTGGATGACTTGATAATTAAGATCACTTATCTTTATTTGCCAAAATAAAGATAATGCTAAAAAATAAAGATGTATGAGCGTTTTATGATAAGTTATCACATTTTAATGTTATAGCTTATATTTAATTCATGATAATGCTAAAAAATAAAGATAAAATTCAAAAATCAAGATAATTACGAATCTAAAATAAATGAGATTTATACTTGATTTTAATTGATATTTTCTCGTAATTATTGAAGAGTTGATTTTCAAATTAAATGAACTTAACATTTTAAGTTTGATTTAGATTTGGAAATATATTTTAAATATCTCTTAATTACGAGAATGATTTTTTTTATGTTGATTGTGTTCACACTGCTAATAGATTCGTAATTTGATACTTTGTGATCTTAATTTTGCAAATTATTCCTTTTTAATTGCTCGATGCCACTTGCACAAGCGACTAACTTACATGGCAGATTTGGTGCTAGCTAGATGTTGATTCACTGTGTGTGTGGAATCCGAGGTCAATCCCCTAGTCGCCTCTATGAGCGGCGACTGAATAATTCTATCATCTGTCCCATGGGCAACTAGATATAGAAAGGAATTTTTTACAATATTTTACGAATTTAATCTTGGCCCTTGATCTATATCTCATCTTTGATGAAATCCTCAACCCCAAACTATATAAATTGTCCCCCTAGGTCTTCAACCCGAGGGGAGGCACATTCTAAATCCTATGGTGCCAGTGAAAACTCTAGAGCTTGAGAGAGAGAGAGAGAGAGAGAGAGAGTTATAGCCCACTCTGTCCAACCACCATGTGAGAGGTCTAGATCCATTAGAGGTCATCCTGTCCAAGCCAAAGCGTATCCTTAGAGCTCCATTCGACCGGCCTCCACTTCTTTCATCCACTCCAAAGCGCACGAGGGTGAAAGGAAGTTTTCTTTTCTCTTATTGCATTTTTATCATATAATCCATTGCATGACATAAAAATAAGCCTATGACATATGCATGTGGGGACAACCCTTGGTCAATATTTTATGTCATTTATTCATGTTATTTATTGTTTATTTCTATTACTATTAACTGCACTTAGACTAATCTAGATCTATATTTCTTGTTTATTCTGAAGGGAAGGATATCACACAAGCACAAGGAAGCTGTTGGACGACATCCTGCCGTTGACCCAGTGAACCGAGAACCCACACAACCAAAACCTCCACACTCCTGTAAGGTACCTTGTTAATAAGCGAAAGCAAAAAGAAGGATGAGGTTGCAGGTCTCTTGAATGGGGAGGAGGAAAAGAAGGAAAGACGGAGGAAAGAAAGAGGCCACGTGAAGGAGAAGACGGGACAAGGCTGCAAGCCTTCCAGAAAGCTACCATGGGAGAAGACGAGACGAGGTTGTAGGTCTCGTGAATGGGGAGGAGGAAAAGAAGGAAAGAAGGAGGAAAGAAAGAGGCCATGTGAAGGAGAAGGAGAGAGGAAAGAAAGAGAAAGAAAGGAAAGAAAAGAAAGACAAGAAAGAGAGATGCACGTGAAGTGGGGAAAGACTCGTGGATCTTGACCAAGTCCAAGTGAGTCCCATGTACATACACATACACATGGAGCTCACATGCACCAACAGAAGCATAGATGGTCGAGAGACCACACCAAAATATTTTGATTATCCATTAAATAACCATTTACACAAATATTACAATATTCATGGTTTTACAGTATTTTTGGATAATCGAGCTAGGTGTTACATGAGGTTAATGCCTTCTTAAGGTACTCAAATGCCTTAAGACATTGAGGAGTGACATCCTTAGATAGTAGATTAGTTAAAAGCCTAGAAACCTTGCTAAAATTCTTAATAAATCTTCTATAAAACCCTACATGTCCTAAGAAGCCTCTAATTTCCTTAACATTTGTTGGTGAAGGAAGATTTGCAATAAGATCTACTTTTGCCTAGACTACTTCGATGTCTATTTTTGAGATGTCACGACCGAAAACAAGGCGTTGTTGGACCATGAAGTGATATTTTTCCAAAGTGAGTGTCAAATTCTCTTCTATGCATCTTTTTAACACCAACTTAAGATGATGGAGGCATTCAGAAAATGTGAACCCAAAAATCAAAAAGTCATCCATGAAAATTTCTAGAAATCTTTCCACCATGTCAGAGAAGATGCTCACCCTACATCATTGGAAAGTAACTGGAGCATTGCATAGCCCAAAGGGCATGCGATGGTAAACAAAGGTTCCAAAAGGATAGGTGAAGGTGATGTTTTCTTAGTCCTCAAGAGCAATAAGAATTTGGTTATAATCAGAGTATCCATTAAGGAAACAGTATACTCCTGGTCAGCTAACCGCTCTAACATCTGGTCAATAAATAACAAAGGAAAGTAGTCTTTCCTCGTTGCCACGTTAAGTTTCCTATAGTCTATGCATACTCACCATCTTGTTTGGATGTGAGTAGCAATAAGCTCATTGTCATCATTTTGGATTACAGTAATTCTAGATTTCTTTAAAATTTCTTGGATAGGACTTATCTATGAGCTATCTATGATGGGATAGATGATCCCATTATCAACACATTTCAGTATGTTTCTCCTTACCATTTCCTTTATTACATGGTTTAACTGCCTTTGTAGATTTCTAACTAGGTGGACTTCCTCTATCAAGTGGATCTGATGTTGCACAATTGTTGGACTAAACCCCTAGATATCAGCCATTGTCCATCCTAGGGCTTCCTTATTCTTACTAAGGATAGTTAATAAAGTCTCTTCTTGATCATGAGTTAAATTGGCTGCAATAATTACAGGAAGAGTCTGATCTTGCCCTGAATAAGCATACTAGAGATGTTTAAGCAAAGGTTTAAGCTCCAATATAGGTGGCTCCTTAATAGATGGCTTAGGATTAGGTCTATGCTCAGATGTTACATGCTTTGGAAGAGGGTTATACCAATTGTTGGTCTTACATTGGGTTAGCTCATTGTCTTCCTTTACCAATAATAATTGTTCTTTGAAAATCTCCTCAAAACTTTGGTCAAAATAGCATAGATCAAAGTTAATGTCATCCTCTATCAGGTCTTCTTTCTTTGAGAAATCTTCAATCATGTTAACATTAAATGTTTCATTTGGTTCATTGGTTAACTACTTATCTAAATTTAAAATGTTAAGTGTGATAGTCAAATCTCCATAATTTAATCTCATTGAATCGGTTTGACAATTAATTAAAGCATTGATTGTTGCCAAGAATGGTCGACCTAGGATAACTGGAATATGACTATTAAGGTTGGTCAAGGGTTGGATTTCTAAGATTACAAAATCTACAGAATATACAAAGTCACCAACCTTAATTAGAACATCTTCAACCATTTCTTTTGGTATCTTAATTGATCTATCAGCAACCTGTAGTATTACCTTAGTGGGTTTCAACTCACCTAGCCTTAATTGCTTGTACATCGAGTATGACAACAAGTTGACACTAGCTCCCAGATCTAGCAAAGCTTTATTGATTTTTGTGTTACCTACGGTACATGAGATTGTAGGACTTCCAAGGTCCTTATATTTCATAGGTAATTGATTTGTTAAAATAGAGCTGACATTGGCTGCAATAAAAGCTTTCTTAGACACATTAGTGGTTCTCTTTCGAGTGCATAAGTTTTTAAGATATTTGGCATATTTAAGGACCTGTTTAATTGCATCTAAGAGAGGAACGTTTACCTTAACTTGCCTGAACACCTCTAGTATCTTTTCCATTTGTGTAGATTCCTTTTGTTTTTCAGCTTATTCAGAAATGAAGCAATTGCTTTCTATATGGGCTCAATAGATGATTTACTAGAGGCCCCAACATGTTTATTGGGTCCTTTAGAATTCTTAGGTTCTTCAGACTATCCTGGGTGAGATTGGACTAGTGTAGTTGAGTCAAAAGGTGAATCCTTTTGAATGCTATCAACATGATCAGGCATGACAATATGATTGTCTACTTATTTTCCAAATCTTAATGCAACGATTGCATTAACCTAGTTGACCTAGTCGTCTTGAATCACATGAACCTACCTTTGATTTGAATTTTAGACTTGACCTCTAGGATTTGGTATAGGTTGACTAGGGAAGGTTCCTTTTTTCTTCCTCCTACTAATGTGGCTAGTTAACTCAATTGCATCTCGATTTGAGATATGGCTTGCGTATTAGTAGCTATGTTAGAGTTTGTTTTAGAGTTGGCATTGAGAAGGGCCTCCATGCCTTTCTCAAGGGTGCTCAATCTCCTCTCATTCTCATGAAATCCTAGAGGTAGGTTGGATTACGATCCTACATTAAAGTTTTGCTAGATGGTTTGATTGAGCCTAAAATGATTTGAGTGTTGTTGTTGGCCTTTGGAGAAAGCAAAATTATTGTTTCTATGATGAGGTTGTTGGTTCCAAGAAAAATTACGATGATTCCTCCATCTTAGATTGTATGTTGGGGCATATGGGTCATTTTGAGGCTTAACAAGGTTGCATTTAGTTGTTCAGACCCAAAATTGGGTTGAGCCCCTATTAAAGGATATTCTTCCAACATATGACCCACCATGTGGCAACCTTTATACAAAGGAATCTAGTCGGACACTTGATTCACTTGAGTTTTCTCCTTCATCTCTAGAGCTTCTAACTTACAAGCAAGTGTGTTGAATTTGACTTCAGTGGCTATAGAAGACTCTATTGGATGAATACCGCCTTTAGAGGATGTGGGTTTATCAATTATTTGATCATTTGTACTCTTTCATTGTAATGTTTTCTTAGCTAATTCTCCTACGAATTCCTATACTTCATCCTCATTCTTCTTCATGAATGTTCCTTGACACATAGACTCAAGCATGGTCCTAGTTGAAATATCTAAACCCTCATAAATTATTTGGCATAGTCTCCATTTTCCTATACCATGGTGTAGGTACTAGGCTAAAAGATCCCTAAATCTATCAAGATATTTCTAGAAAGACTCATCAATCTTTTATTTAGATGAATTAATTTCATTTCTAAATTTGATGGTCTTGTGAATGGGATAGTATTCTTTTAGGAATACAGTGCAAAATTGGGCCCGAGTGGTGATTGAATTAGTTAGTAGATTATAAAGTCATTTCTTAGCCTTGTCTTTTAATGCGAAAGGAATGAATCTTAATTGGACTGCATCATCATACAACTATTGTAACTTCATCATATTACTCACCTCCTCAAATTTATTGATGAACCAGTAAGCATCTTCAGATTCTAGACCCATGAACCTAGGCAACTGGTTAATGTAATTGAATTTGAGTTCAAAATTGTTACCATTGGTATTTGAAAGTTTAATGCAAGATGGTTGTGCAGTTCATACTGGGTAACATCAGTTTTCTAAGGCTATAGGTGGATTGTTTACTTCATCAACCATTTTAAATTCGTAAGGTTCAACATGGGTTAGAAGATGTGTTGAATCACAAATCCACACAAGCATGCACAAGCAAGACTTTGATTATATATATATATATATATATAAAATGAAACAAAATGTAATGAAAATAGAAACGAAGAAAAGATGGGGAAATAAGTGAACCAAATAGATAATGAGACCAAAGATAGAGGAAGAAGATGCCTAATCTAATTACACTGTGATCATGCCAGCAAGAGGGGACCCCTGTGTGCCTCTATTCGAGAGAAGAGCACACGAGGACCGATAGGGCCACAACTAGAGTAGTGAGTCCGAGGAAAGGGACACTCGACTCAAAAACATCAAAAAAGCAAAACAAATGGATAAGGGGAACCACCACCTAGTATATTTAACAAAAAGGCGAGGAAAATCGAGAAAATACAATGCGATGCAAAACAAACAAACAAAAAACAAATGAACGGAAATAACTTCGATGCCAATGGATAACACATAGGTCATTGTAGGTAGAGAAACGGGTAAGGACTCCTGTTACGCACAGAAAAGGTGTTAGGCACCCCCGTACGCTCGATGAATCGATCTTTCTGCACTTTTCCTCTTGTGTGTGTGGCAAATGCGAATGTATGCTTGCTTGTGTCTAAGATAGATGCATGCTTTATGCCATGTAAAAACAAACGAAATGCGAGAGGTAAAAACCATGCAACCTAATGCTCAGCCACGTTGTACGAGTTCTAGACCGACGGTCCATAAGAGCTCGACACAGTAAACATCCTTGCCCTAAAGATGAATGTGAGAAATCAAAAGGACACGACAGAAAATAATGCATGTAATGTTCGGGACATTATGTTAGCATGAATGCTATTTACTGTACACCCTTGGGCGATATGCGATATGCAATGCATGGAAGCCGATTCGGGACATTATGTTAGCACAATTGCTATTTACTACACGCCCTTGGGCGATATGCGATATGCAATGCATGGAAGCCGATTTGGGACATTATGTTAGCATGAATGCTATTTACTGTACAGCCTTGGGCAATATGCGATATGCAATGCATGGAAGCCGATTCGAGACATTATGTTGGTACGAATGTTATTTACTATACGCCCTCCAATTAGTAGAAAGTATGAAAATGGTATAAAATGATAGAAATGCATGAAATCTAGGTAAATTTATATTCCTAGAATTTATTGTGAATTTATGATGATTTATGATGGCATTTATGGCCATTAATGGCATTGTGTGGGTTTGGGTTGTTTTTAACCCCTATGGCTTCTTGAATTTATTTCTCCTTGCATGGTGAATGGCTTTTGGTTTTATTTGTGTGGATTTGGAGTAGACTCGAGGGTCTACCATATATGTTTTAGTTAGATTTTATGGTGTTTATTTTGGGGGTCTGCCTCCTAGTCCCATTTTGGGTGATTTTGCTAGTCGAGGTTGGGAGCTGTTTTCTACTTTTGCAGAAAATAGCATATCGAATCATTTCAGTATGTCGTTTTTCTGTCAGATTAGGTCCTCTGGTCGAAATTTGGTCAACCGAATCTTCTCGGTCTACTATTTTTGGCTATAAGTGTTGACCATTGTGTCCCAGTTCGATCGATCAGATTTATTCGGTCTATCGAACTAGGAATTTTCGGTCGATTGATTCAATTTTCGGCATGCCGTTTTAGGTGCCTACACCTATTTCAGTCGATCGATTTTGGGTAGTCTTCCAATCCAAGAGATTTCAGTATACTGAGCCTATTTCGGTATGTCCAATCAGGGCCCATCTGTTTCATAAAATGTGATTCTCATGGATTATCCAGATTAGTTTGTTTTGCCCATTTGAGATGGGATCGTGGGCCATCAGTGGTGGTCTTGTGGGACACTTGATGTGCCGTTTTGTCGAGATTTTGAATGAGTTTCAAAGATATAAAATAACTTGAAAATGGTCTTCAAATTGTTGAATTGGCCAATTTTGGAAAATGATTTTCATGGTTTTCTGTGTGTGGGCCAAGACACCGTGGGATCATGTCGTTGGGACTAGAAAATGTGACGACATTCTTGGGTGGTCAGGTGCATCTCTCTGGTTGAGGTCGGAGGCTGAGATACCTGAGGCTGAGAGTCGTTGGATCTTGGAAGTATGAGACTCCCTGACTGTTGTCTCAAGGCTAGAGTTGTGGTTCGCGGGTCAAGGTGTTTTGTGACATGACAGAGAGGTATGACACTCCTACTATCGCTGTGAGCATTGAGACTCTAGTGTTGTCGGGTGTGGAGGTATGACACTCCCTCCTGAGCACCACGTGGAGGACACCGTGAGAAGGAATATCCTGTGGTGGCCAGTGTTGTGAGACATGTGCCCGTAGTTGGTAGCGTCCTGAGAGACAGGACTGCCTTCCCAAAGGAGTTGGCTTTGTGAGGGTTCTCCAGGTGAAAGGATCGCGGGATAGTGGTTGGCTTTTACACAGGGTGGCACATCGTGGCAGTACAGTGCATCATGGTGATTGCTTGTGGCCAGAGTTGGTTGCCTGACGCTGGGCTTCCCGACTCACTATGTGTGGTTTTGGCCATTGAGGGCCTTATTTGTGGTTTTGGGTTGGTAGAGTTCTGTTTGTTGTTTTGGCTAGTGTGGGTCGCGTTTGTTGTGGTTTTCAGTCTGTTGGGCCTGGTTGGTCAATTTTAGTGGTTTTGGAGAAAATGATTTGCGAAATGATTTTTTAAGGAAAAATTAATATAAATTTATTTTCCGTTGTTTTTCATGAGGTGTGTGCTGGGTGACTTTTGTCACTCACGTTTTTCTTCATGATTTTGGGTTATAGGTGCAGACATGCAAATAGGTTTTAGCATAATGCACATAATTCGAAGTCTCATAGCCGCACACACAGGTTCTTGGTAGTTGATATTTCTGTCTACCTTTTAATTTTCTGTAATTTAAATTGTTTTAAATTATTATGAGAATTAGGGGTGTTACAATCCATCCCTAAAGAACAATTTCCTTTGTCAATAAGCCACAAAGAATTTGAAATAACCCAAGGCATCAAAGTTATAAGAGATTTCCACCTATCAGAACTACAAGATGGAGCAAAAGCATACCATCCAAGCTGAGAAACACGATACTTGCATAAACAGAAATTACTGGAAAATGACTTGCCTAAAATAGTAATAGAGCATAAGAGAAAGAACAAAACTTAATCATAATATTTCACTTCACATAAACTTCATGTTAACCCTAGAACTAAAAACTTAGTAAAACATAATAACAAGAAACATCAAAATAAAAGATAAAGAAGGAGAAATGTAAGACATAATTTAGGAAAAAAAAGAACATATATTAATAAAAACCTGAGATTACAACTAGAGTAATACTTGAGACTCTTCCTCAACAACAGAGAGAAATTCTAAGCCTAGAAAGTAGAAGCTCCCCTAGATCTACACAGGAGATCCTTTTATAGACTTATAAAGATTTGCTTACATCAGAAACAAATCTGAGTATGAAATTTGATTTTTATTTTTGAATACAAGATATTTACAGATGAGAGTCATATCCACCAAAGACTGAGTCAAAAATATCCTCCACAGGTGCCTGAGAGGCATCAGTTACGCAATCAAGCATCTGAGAGACGTCTACATCAGTCAAGATGAGCTCTGACTTTGTCAATTCGTTAGCTGATTTTTTTTTCTGAGTATTTACGCATATGGAAAATGTGCATTGACTTCTCGACATAGCTCTAGAATTTTTTATGCAAAAATCTCTTCTTTTCTTGTATATTTATTCTTTTGACCACTTTTTTCTAAATTTTGCAAAATTTACATAAAGCACCTTAAGTAGCATTATTTATATACATTAATCAATAAATATGGGAATAAAATATATATGAATTATGAGTTAATTAGGTAACAACGGCTCTGAGCAATCAAAAATCAAAATATTTAAAATCCCAAAATATTCTGTCATGAATCTAGTAACCAATTATGACTAAGCCTCCACTTTTAGGATTTTTTCCATAATGAAGATATATTTAAAAGATATTTTAGATTTAAACAATGCTTACTAATTAAGTAAACTAAATTTAGAAATAATATCTTCTAAAATTTTGTAGATAAAGGCAACTAATTTTATAGATATTTTTGACCTAGTTTTAATCTATAACCACTTGGATATTTTGGATTATTTGCACATGTTGAAATTATTTTTTAATTAAATGTGATTATAGCATTTAAAAATATGATAAGCAATATAAAATCTCGTTTTTAATCAAGATAAAAATATGTCATTTTATACCTAACGTCATTCATCTTTCTAGAATTTTCTTGAATTATTTGCTATTTTTAAAGGTTCATACGTTATATCATATATTTTAAGTGCTAGGAAAATCCTAGAAATAATAATAATTATGGGAAAATGATATGATATTTTATAAAAGTCACATATATTATATTAAAGTTCAGGATGATAAAATAAGATAAGAGAGAGTGCTAGGATTCTCATTGCCTCTCTTTGAGGTGATGAGATGAGTTGTCGATCCACCAACGACAAGACCTGTTACCAATTACATTGGCCACAAGATCTATTGTCGCTCATAAATACAACAAGATGGGCTTTTACAATTTTCTCCTATCTTTTATATTAATCCAAAGAGATGTATTAAAAGTCCAACAAAACTTCAGAAATTCCATAAAATGATAAAAACATTCGCTTTAACATTAAAATACTCAAATCTGCCACTAATTTGAATTCGATGAGAGTATTAACTCTACCACAACTAATAAACTCATATTAATTAATATTCAAGGTATTCAAACTTGCCACTAGTTTGAGTGTGATAGCTTTACCATAGCTAATGATCCTAAATCAAGTAAAATCAAGTAATGTTTTTAAATAAATCATGGAAAATTTGGAAAATGTACTAAAAGTCCTTAGTTGTGTGACTTAGGGTACCTCAAAGTTTCCTATTTTTAATTAACTCTTGGAAAATACAAAAATGGGATATCTACAGATTCCCCTCCTTGGAATTGATCTTAGAACAAGATTAGCTCTAAGGTAAGAATGATGTCCCATTGAGCATTTCCTGGGATGGGAGTTCGCTCTCAAATAGTTAGTCACAACGGGTGAAAGATAAGGGAAAATACCTTTTAGTTTTGGGAGATTGTCACACAGCCAAAAGGTAAGACCTACTTGGTTCTAGGAATTTATTGTACAAACAGGTGGTGGAAAGGTGAACAGATTTGGTTTCAAGACGTTGTCACATAGCCAAATGCTTTAATTAAAATACCATCATATTGAAGGCTCGGCATGGAGGGGTTAAGTCGATTTCAGAGCTATGTGTCACAGCGGGTGTCGAGACCATGTCAACCATGTAGAGATAACTTCAATGAGGAAGAAACTAAATTGAATGATCATGGAGAAATTACTCGATCGCCGATCAAAAGATAAAAAAACGTGACATCTTATTTGAGAGTTTACTCATATTGGAATAATAAAAAGATTGGTGGAATTTGAACTAGTTTTAGAAGGATCACATATTCTAAGGGTTTCTATCACTCTTGAAGAACGTTGCTCCATTTACACTCCACTTCCAAATGCATGAATGCATGATTCAAGCAAATAATGCCAATGTAGGGTCAACACTCAATGCAATGCATGATCCATATGATAGGTTAGGCTAGTAGAGTACAATTGGTCCTAAATCATAGACATATGCTAAATGCATGAATGCAATTCATTGTGGCCAATTATTTTCCATCTTCGAGTGTGACCAATAATCTCGGGAAAGGACCGTCATCTCACAACTCAACTTGGCAAGTAAAGAAGTTCTATGAACAAAGAACCAAGTGAGGAAGTGAACCCTTCCCTTGTTAAACAGTGTTTGCCTTTTAATCGAAGTGACATATCTACCTTGTTAAACAGTGTGAGCTCATTCTATATTACTCTACTTTGGGGCTAAATTTACTAACATAAGATAGGATTTCTAGCTGCACACTTAATAACATATGTTAGTAATCACAAATGAACCTTTTCCAGCTTTAGAGGGATTGACTAAGCTCTTCTTGCTCAAGAAATATATCATAGTATTCATTTCTGAACAACAATCATTTAATCAACATTATTCATTTTTATATGTCTAGGAATTAGGTGAAGGAAATTGTTCTTGGCCTTAGCTAAAGAGACAAAAAATCGGAGCCTAGTGGACACCGATTGTGAGTCATTCGTGGATGTTCTAAAGGTCACTGCAGAAGCAATGTTCTTTGTTGAGAAAACGCATCCAAGCCATGAGACACGATGATCCATATGATAGGTTAGGCTAGTAGAGTACGATTGGTCCTAAATCATAGACATATGCTAAATGCATGAGTGCAATTCATTTGTTGGCAAAGGTGACAAAATCCTCATCAAGTTTCATCTTTTCAACAATCAGGTGTCCTATTATGGGCTCATGCTGGATACGATGGCTATACTGGTGCAGAAATTTCTCCAACACTATCTTCAAATCACTAAGGTCAGATGTTGTGAGCATGTTGAATCATCTTAATAATTCCCTCTTGAGACACTTGAAGAAGAGGTATATGGTGAACCCATTGTCATGTTGATAGGGCAGGGCATCCATGGTGAAGGTAGCTATATGATTCCTTGGATCACCCATCCCATCATACTTCTACATCTTTGGCAACTTGAACCCTGGTGGAAGACTGAAAGGCAAGAAGTTGGAGGTGTCAAAGTCGATTGGTGTCTTAGAAGTAACCCCTGCCTTTACAAGTATGTCTGAGATCATCCTCTTAATATCTAGACCTGGGATGACTTATGGCCCCTAGACTTGGAACCCTTGAACTTGATGGAATTATTGTTGCTGAGGGTATTGTATTGTGAAGAGAAGGGTGATGGTTGAGCAGGTGTATAGTGGGACTGTATGACTGAAGGTGGTAGTGATGGTTGGGTTGCCCCTAGGTAATGATGTGAGTGGTAGCTTGGTGGGGATTCTATATTTTGTTAGACATAAGGGTAGATCGGTGTTGCAGGATATGGTATGGAGTACTATGTTGATGGGCCTAGGATTGGAAAATTTACTGGAGGACTTGGTAACATTGTGTAGGTATTTCCTGGAGTAGGTGTAGCTAATGGGCCCTAGTGAGTACTCGAGAATGGGGTTCCATGTATCAATAGAATTTGTGGGCTTAAGGAGTTATATTGAGCCATGAAGTGATGGGCTTGATTAGTTGCCCTTTCAGGTAGTTGATGGGAACTAACCAATAGTGGCGGTATCATTTGAGGTGTTGTCTTTGGGAGCACATGTTCAAATGGAACACTACATGACTGAGAATAATCTATCTCTCTCTCTCCTTCACTCTCTTCTTTAAAAGGCTAGCCTCCCATGTTACTTGGAGCAAAACTACAGGAGTGTGGCCCCTAGAGGAGTAATTGTATAGTATGGCTACATGGGGAAACTATCGGCAAGCCTTCTGCTACATGAACCTTGGAGCATCAGGTTTTTCTATATGTGAAGTCGGAATATTGAAGAGAAACTCATGTTTTCCCCCTATACTGCTTGCTTGAGCCGTAGAAGTGGTGATTGAGGCAGACATGCTCGTGTTAGATTGGGCCATGCTTGATATGGTTGACATGTTGAAAGGGTTGATGTATAAATTCAACCACGCTTGATGGACTTCTGATAGCATTGACCAACTTTGATTGTGATTGTTCTTCTTAAACTATTACAAGTACGAAAAGGAAAATACAGACTTTTTTTAAAACCCTACTTCCTAAACTATTATAAGTACTTTAAAAAGGAAACTACAGATTCGATGGATTTAAATACAAAAGGGAAGTTGTTACAACTCTGTTAAATAAAATAACTAATCACCCAAAGTTGCTACTTTAACGTCTCTATAACCTGTATTTGCAATAACAAACAAACCACCTTGCAAATAAGGCATCACAATGTGATCTGTATAGGGTCGCTGCTGACGGCAGTAACGGATCTTGTCACCTATAACCTAGGCGATCAAACTTGACGTCGGTTGGACAGGCAACGTAGCTTCCAGTCGTTACGATAATCAATATCTGTCCTTAATAGTTCACACGCCAAACAAGTTTAATTAAATAAGCAAGTTTCCAAATAGAATGCTGATTTTACATGTTCAAATAAATAATTGATTGATTGATTTGACTTGCATGCTCTCAACTATTAGGTTCCGAGGGCTAGGGTAAGGTTGATTTCGTGGGATCTAGGGTCACTCGGTAGAATTTTAATTCTCCTGGTATCACTCCTTGACCTTCGTTAGGGTCTACCAAGAGGACTAGGTGGCAGATTTGTCTCTCTATAAAGGAACCCACAACTCAGTATTTTGTCCTTAGGGTTGTATCCTAACAAACCACAAAGCAATAATTAAACAAACAACACAAAAGTATCAAGTATCTATCAAGGAATATTATTAACTTAGGGAGAGAGATGGAGTCAATAATATTTCCTTAGGACACTTTAAGTTCTCAATCTAACTCTCACAATCAAATGTGGAGCATGGGAGAGCGACTGTCACTAGCCCGGTTCACTTGGCTTGATTGTTCTGATTAGAAAAAGATTTCTTTAAGGAACTTTAACTTTAATGTCAATCAAATAGTTTCCATCCTATCAGTGGACAACAAACAAAAACCTAGAAGCCTTTAAAAATCCAAAAGAGGGACATATGGATAGGATATTATTGTTTTCTTATTTCACTATTACTACAAATCTAAAAAAACACAAACAAATGAAAAAAAAACAAATGATTTGTAGGGAAAATGTTATGCAGATCCTGCTGCTGGTGTTACAAGCATCGAATTGAGTTGCCACCACTAAGTGAGATGAGACTTGACGCCTCAAAGAGAGGCAGTAAGATGTAGAAGCTTTTTGATGTTAGAAAAGGAAATCTAGATCTGATCACTAGTACAATCAACACTTAATAGAGTCGCCACCTCTAAGTGTAACAAGACTCGATGCCTTAAGAAGAGTCGACTAGATGTGAAGGTTTTCTAACATCATAATAAAAACCCGATAAAGGGTTTGGGTATCGTAAAACCCTAAATGCATGGCTTTTAGACCCAAAACTTCACTGAGATCTATGAAAAATAAATGAAGAAAGGAAAGGATACTCACGTAGCACAGTGGATTGGCTCAAAAGTTGGTCCCATCGTGATTGCTAACTTTTGTGGATGGGGATTTGGAGGTGTTGATGAATATGTTGGTGCTTCTGCATACATCAATGACTGATGTGATTGCCATTTGCCTATTCTCAATGATGGTTTACAAGGTATTTATGGGATATGTGATTGTGAGTCCTCACCTCACTGAATCAACAACAAAATGCTATCTAGCGACGTCCTCGTACTATGCAACATAATTCTTTCCTTTAAAACAAATAAAATAGATTTAGGTAAGTTCGGGTGTAGTAAACATTGTCAAAAAAAAAGATAAATAACATAAATAAATGTAACTAATACTAACTAAAGGGGTGGTTCCTTGCAAGCATATGCTATAAGCCTATCTAAGGAAATGATTTAATGTAAAAATAAAAGTAGATGGGAACAAATACTCCAAGTAGATGGGAATAGATACTCCCTTCACCCTTGTGCTACATGACGTGAGAATGAGGAAGTGGAGTTGCGAACAGAGCTTTGGAAGCACATTTAATTTTGGATTGGCAAGATCTCTTTGGATCTAAGTTTTTCCATGGGAATCTGACAAAGTTTTGGCTAAGGATCTCTCAAAATTCCTACTCTAGGTGGCTCTCACAAGGGACCCAAAACTGTAATGCCCCGATGCTACACAGCAGTACAGAAGCTATCCAAATAATTTATTTAAATCTAAATTAATTGGAATAACAATTAAATAATAATTTAAATCATACCCAGACCAATAGTGGCTAATTGATTTTGAAAATCACACTAGAGGAAGGTTGCACTTCCAATTATGTACCTGAAACAAACAATTCAAAATCACGCGTGAGTAACATCAATGTCACCCAGTACGTGTCCCAAAACACACACACCAAATCGGCAAACCTAATCCACTATCAAAGTCACAAGGAAAACACGATTCTCGAAGAGCCAATACACGATCGGAGAAAAACATTTATAAACCATGACTTTCAAAACTCTTTTATCATTTTCTTTTAAAATCTCATGCACATTTCCAAATCATTTTATGCATTTTAGGAAGCCATTTTCTCACCTAGCATCCAATCCAAAGCACAAATCATTTCATTTACAAAACAAGGCTGGAAGCTAGCAAAAACACAAATCTCAATCTGTCTCAAAAACCTGTCATATGACCCTGGCCATAGGTGACCGACCTAGCCTCAAGCAGTCGGCGAGGCTCCATCCTCGTCCACACTGCAGTGCCACGATGAACCACCCCGCGTAGGAGTCCAACTGCTCCGACTGTAGCCTCAAAGTAGCATACCCTTACTGGTACAAGCACGAAGTGCATCTACTCTATGACGCCCTTGGGTGCTCGATTATTTGAGGACTCTAACCCAAGGCCTGCCAAATACCTACACTGAGGGATCCCTGGGTTCATCATTTCCCAGGCCCTACAGTACTACAGCACATAGTCACGTGGCTCGTCCCTCGGACCAACTCGGCAACCACAGCCTATGGCCCATTCTCGGCTACTTAGAGGTCTCATTACCCCTTGTCGATACAATCAATCGGCTCTTATGTGATTCCTACAAAACTCGGCAAATCATTTAAAACAAATGTGGCTTCCTTTAAAAACTCTTTTAAATCTCTTTTCAAAATCATTATTAAAAACTTATTCTCAATCACTTATTTCCACATTTATGGTTCTCACTAACCTTGATCATGCCATTTGTCCATATATCATTTCATATTCATTTCTAGGCATTTCCTACTTATTTTAGGAAATCCTTAATCCACATGCTTTTTCCACACAATTCCATATATATAATGTTTTATCATTTTATGGAAAACATCATCAAAACTTTATTTCCACATAAACCATTTCATCATTTATTTCCATGCATTATTCATGTATTTACAAGTATATTCCACATTTTAAATCAAAACACCTCTATTGAAACCATTTCTGAGTTACTAAAAAACACAGGTTTCGTCGGTCATTTCCGTTGATTGAAACCTCCACCTGGATCCACTGGCCATTTTCACCAATAGGATCCGCTAGTGGTTTCCGTCAGGAAATTATGCTAGGAATTTCCACTTGACTCTTATAAAATCAATGTAGAAAACTGGACAGAACCCATGCAGGAAAATCATAGGGAACTCCATAAAAATACTCAACAATCACAGGGATCATTCAAAAACATCTAGAGCTTGCATAGACATCATTTAACACCACCAAAACACAAGATTAACATGATTTCTACCCATTTTTCAGAGATTACACATATTTCGCAAAATCCCACATATAAATCCCTAAAAATTCACAAATCATTTCTCCCACATGTTTATCATGTTTTCATGCATCCATGATCTTTACCTCATCAAAATACACCTAGGCATGCTTTCTAGGAATTAAAAGAGAGACGGAAACGCATACACAGTGAAGATCACCAACAAAACCAACATCGGCGAGCTCTCCGGCAAACTCTAGTGAGCTTCCCCAACGTCCCGCACTAGCCTGACGACTCGACCTTGCCTTCGGCTCGTGGGCTCAGGCAGCGGTGGACTTCGGCGACTCACCCTCCTCCCTCACAGCTCCCACTCTCTCTCTCTCTTGTTTTCTTCCTCCCACTCTCTCTATGCGTCCTTGTGAGAGAAGAATGGGGTGTTTTTTTAACACCTAGGCATCACCAGTGGGGTGTGGCGACCGAGATGGTAGTGTGTCAAGTGCTAGTGCGACGACGGGTTCGTTGGAAAAATTGGGGCAAAGGTGTCAGGCGGCATTCATTGTTTTTCTGACAGGATATTGTTTAGGCTGCTCACCAACGATTATCGCTGCTGATTCCCGCCTGCAATTCTCGCCACCAATTCTCGCTTGACCCTCATTCCAGGGGAGTAGAGAGACACCAAGAGCTCCAACCACACAAATCATTCACAAACCACTCAAATACAGCCACACATTCCCGTGATCATAAGGAAACAAGTCGAAGGGCACAACCACTGACATAGAATCTTAATATCAAAATACATATTATTTCAAACTACAACCATGGGTGTTACATCCTACCTGCATAAAGGAATTTCGCCTCGAAATTCATTGATAATAAAACAAATGGGGGTTCAGGAACTGCATGTCTGCCTCTCACTCCCATGCAACTTCCTCCGTGCCATGCTGTTGCCACTAAACCAATATAAGGAATATTAATTTGTTTCTGAGGACCTGTTCTTTTCTGTCAAGTATCCGCATAGTGTCTTCCACCATGGATAAGTCTTCCTACAGCTCTTCTAGCTTAACCGGAATTACCTGGGAAGCATCGGCCAAACACATTCTCAACATTGAGACATGAAACACACTATGGACTACTGGATGCTTTGGAGGCGGTTTCATCCTATAAGAAACCTCTCCAACTCTCCATGAGATCCTGTAGGGTCCAATGTACCGTGGATTCAGCTTTTCTAACTTCCCAAATTATCAGACAAGAATGTTCAGAGGTTGTAGCATTCCTCTAGGCTTCAGGTGCCATCAAGACCATCTGGCAGGTTGTATATCTCATCACATGCTCAGCAATCCCTCTCTTCATTCTAGGCCACCAAAAATTCCTTTTCAAATATTTGTACATCTTGATGCTCCTTGGATGAATAGTGTATCAGACCTATGGAATTCATCTAGCAATGTCTGTTTTACTTCTTCCACCTAAGGAGCATATAGGCGCAAGTCCTATCTGAGTCCTCCATCTGCGCCAACACAAAAGTGAGGCACTCCTCCTACCTCCAACTTGGCCCAAATCTCCCATACAAAAGGATCCATTTGCTAAGTAGCCACAATTGTCTCAAACAATCTTGGACAGATAGACAAATTTGCCACCTAAATTCCAACTAGTCCTTGAGATTGTCTCTGCGGTCTACACTCCACCAGCTCTTCCATTATGTGCCATTCCTTGATCATCAAATTGGCCATCCCATGAGTGCGCCTGCTCAGGTCATCCACGACTACATTAGCCTCCCTAGGATGATAAGATAGGCTAAAGTCGTTGTCCTTGAGGTATTCTATCCATCTTCGCTGCCTCAAATTCAAATCTTTTTGGGCAAAGATGTATTTCAAACTCCGATGATCTATGAATACCTCGAACTGCTCACCATACAGGTAATTTCTCCAAATCTTCAAGGCAAAGACTACTACAGTCATCTCCAAATCATGGGTAGGGTGATTCCTTTCATTATTCTTCAATTGGCGTGAAACATACACCACCACTCTGCCATACTGCATCAACACACATCCTAATCTTGTCCCGCAAGCATCACAATATACTGCAAAACCTCCACTCCCAAAGGGTAGGGTCAATACTGAAGATGTGACCAGACGAGCCTTCAACTCATTGAAGCTCTTTTTGCATTGCCAATTCCAGACAAATGAAACCTCTTTCTGTGTCAACCTGGTCAAAGGTGCTGCTATCTTGGAGAAATCCTGTATGAACCTCCTGTAATATCCTACCAAGCCTAAGAAACTTTTGATCTCTGTGACAGATCTAGGCCTATCTATAACACCCCAGTACTACACAACAGTACGAGAACTACCCAAGCTTAATTAAAAGTAACTAAGCAGCAATATTAAACAAATAAAGCTCACCACCCAGACCTGTGTACGGCAAACGTGGCTCGAACAGATGCACCAGACTAGAACCGCTCCCACACCCTAGCACCTGGAACAAGAAAACAAGAAAGCACACACGTGAGTGATAGGAATGTCACCCAGTACGCCCCCAAAACAACACTAAAAGCACAGAAAACCTTGCGAGAAAGCATCATTTCCAAAACCTTTATGTGTAATACTTAAAACTCGTAAAGCAATGCTTTTCAAACTTTTCTTTTCTTTTCTTTCAAAACCTCATGCTCTTTCAAAGCCTTTTTTTTCTCAACACTGGAGAAAATCAATCATTTCCTCTAGTTTCCTAGCCCAAAACATTATTCAAAAACCATAGGCACAATCTGCCACAAAACCGGGCTAGAAACTAGTTCTCACACACAAAACCACATTTCCATTCCATTCCATAACTGGTCGTATCACCCTGGCCACAAGCGACCGACCTGGCCTCAAGCAGCTAGTGTGGATTCCATGTCACCACACCCACACTGCAGTGCCGCAGTGAACCACCCCGTACTGGAGTTCAACCGCCCCGGCCGCAGCCTCAAAATGTACCCTCACTGGTACAAGCACGGAGTACGTCCTAGGGATGCCCTGGTGCCCGAGTAACT
>JAMKQA010016811.1:0-27033 GCA_024699735.1 Posidonia australis
AGGTAGGTCCTCTTTTATTTTCCTTCTCCTTTAAATCTCAGCCATAGCACCAAGATAAAGCATGCTTTAGACTTCATATATGATCTGATTTTTTACTGATTACGTGAGAGTTCCATGATGAGATTGCTTGTTTCCTTTACAAGATGTTCTATATGCAAATCTATACCTTGTTTGCTAGCATGTTTCTTACTTCTAGCATGAAAATCTGCACCTTGTCACTTCCTTTGAGTTGTTTTTTTTCTTTTCTATTCCTTTGCATAAGAGTACATGATTCATGAACATGCATGCCAATAGATATGTAGCAAACCAAGTTTTCATGATTCATTCTTTGCATATGGCTGTTAAAGTTCATATTCTGTTTCATCTTTAGAATCTTATGCAAGTATTTTTTCAGCCATGAACCAATGATTTATCATGTTTCTGAATCACATCATAATAAGTTTGCCTTGCTCATTTACATATCATCATGTTTCAGTTTTTAAAATCTGCATGAACTGATCTGCATTAATAAAAATCACCTATCTCTATTCTAGATCAGATTGCAATCTGATCCAGATTTTCTGGGGAGCACCAATCTGGAGCACCAACCCAGAGCACCACTTTGGCGCACCATTTAGGTGCACCAGACTGGTCAGAGAGCAAAACACTCACTTTTGCATCCCTGTTTGCATAGTTTTTTCCAATGACTTTGCGTCTGATTCTTTTGTTGTTGGTTTTTTGACATCTCATGTTTTTTTGCATGCATGTTTTCAGTCCTAAATAATAATTGTTTCTTAGCTATTTTCCCCTTGAATGTTCAGTCCATGGCTAAAATCTGGTAGGCTGTTTGCCTCTACTCCAATATAGAGAACCTTATGCATCAGCCCATGATCCAGAGATATGTCTGAACCTTCTTGCATACATCTTAGCATGAATAGGGTGGAATCTTGTGTGAGGCTACTAGCCCTTGAGCACAAGGTCCACAAGTCATTACACTTGCATTTCTTTCACTTTTAAAGCATATTTTCCAAGTTTTGCAAAGGCTTTTACATGGCATGATTTTCTGTAATGCATTCATATGTAACTTTGCACTGCATGGCTTTCTGGTATTTTGCTTTGGCACATCTTTATGGCCCACACAGGAGCACATAGGTGGCGCACCAGACTGGAGCACCAGTCTAGCGCACCTAACAGGCACAGCAGCCTATTTATCAATAGTACATAGCAACTTTTGCATAGCTTTCTAGCATGATTTTTATTTCGATTTGCTTCTGGTGTTTCCTGGTTTTCTTCCTTGATATATCGGGAGGACACAACTCTGTTTTTTAGCCATTTCCATGCATGTTAGATTGCATTTGGCATATAGCAAAGTAAGAATGATAAATCACTCAAAATACCTAGATCCTTGATCTTATTCATGCAATATCATTGCATCGACGCTTGACCCGACTTATGAGCGATATCTGAACATTAGGACACACCCCTGCACATCATGCACCCTTATTTAGCATAAGACACTTAGTATGGCATGGCATATCGCCCTCGGGCGTACAGTAAAGGCTGGAAAGTCGACATTTCATAAGCAAAATGAGAAACCTATAGAAGACCGATTTATCAGGTGCGCGAGGGTGCCTAATACCTTCCTCGTGTGTAACAGGGATCCTTACCCATTTCTGGTTTATGACCTGCTTTTCCATTACATGATTTGAATGATTCTTTTATGGTTTTCCTTGTCTTCCATTTTAATAAACTAGGTGGCGACTCCTGCATTTGCATTTTTATTTTTATTGTTTTTGCCGTGACTTTGTCGATCCTCGTGTATTTGGCCTTCCGCGTCAAATCCTGAGGTTGTCGCAGGCATGGTTACACCCTGTTTCAAACTGCAATCTGATTTCAGAGTCTGAGCCAGATGTATGCAACTAATTAGGTTACAGACTACTCAGATCATTAACCTAGATGCCAGAGAACCTAATCATGTTAAATAAACAAGCATTAAAACACTCGTATCATCCTCTCCTCAAGTCATGCATGTTCATGGATTTACAAGGACTGCAATTACTATTGATGGATTTTATGATTCATGTAGTGATTTAGTTTACTTAAGGAGCATGTAGAAACGATAAAGCATGTATAGGTGATGCATCATAGTTTATGTTCTATAACTAGTGGTTACATAGGACTATGATTCATTGTTAAAATAAAGATCACACAGTGCAAAATCATCATGACAAAGAAGTAATGAACATATAAGGGAGCATCATGAACATCCAAAATAACACAAAAAGGCACGAAAGTACATCACTATATAAACAATATATCGGCTTAGTTGCAGGTTTTATCCAGAATATTATGTGAAACCTATGTGGAAAGATGAGTAAAGGACCTTACCTTGCCTAGGGTGTCTCCTCCTTGGATGGCTCAAGGTATCTCCTCCTTGTTGCTTTGCACTCAGTTGGGAATGCTCAGGGATGCGAGAGTGCGCTCTGGAAGTTGGGGTGCAGGTTGCTAGGAGTGGGTGACTTGCTAAGAGAGAAGAGAAGTTGCTCATAGATGGCCTTTTAAAGAGGATCAAGCGGTAACTCCTTGGGATGCAAAAGGTCTCGAAACTCAACAGCCTTGCGTAGATTCTTGAGGAATATTCGCAAGTGAAGGTTACAAGCACAGAAGATGGAAAGTCAACAACCAGCATCCTGAAAAGTGGTTGTGCACTAGTTTGGTGCACTAGCTTGGTGCTTCATTTTGGTGCTCTATATTGGTGCTTTCCATTGGTGCTCCAGATCTAACTGCTTGAATTGTAAATTGGACCATAAGTTTGTTATAAGCTTAGGGTAACCAAAATGCCAAATAAAGTTCAAATGAGGCTAGACTTGTCGTATCCAAAGCAACACTTTTGGAGAATTCACCTACGAGCCGCTTTAAAATCGAGGTGTCTATAGAATGAACTCACATAAATAAATTGAATGGGCCTACATAAATAGCATAAATGAATCCACATAATGAGATTGAAAATAAAATGATTGTTGGAATAGGTGGACCCTACATAATAGAATAACAAAAATAAACTCAAAAAATGAGGAAAAAAAGGAAAAGAGGGACTCTCCTCTCTGCTAATATTTTCTCTCTCTCTCTTAAATAAATTGTATATAGTAGATAAATAATAGATCAGTATTCATTATTTAAATTCTACTTCCTTTTTCAAATCTCACTTATAATTTTCAATTTCAATAAATTTCAGTTTATTTATTTCCAACAACATTGATCTTTAGTTTTAACTTAATCAAATGGTTTGTAATTGTCATTCATTATTTAGAATTTTAAGCTTTCTCAGATATCACCTAAGGTTTTCATTTTCATCATTAGGCATATTTATAAATTGCTACAATGAAAATGAACGTAACCCCACAATTAACTGGAGCTTATCACATCCATGTGATTCACACGTTGCTAAGCAAGAAAATTCTGAATTGGCATTTTTAGAATTTTTTTAACTTTCAACTAAATTATAATGATATCTGAATACTATTAGTCACTATTATTACTATCATCTAATTTAAAATATTTCAACTAAATTCCTCAAGTAACCACAAGTTAACATCATTTGTGAAATTTTACACCCCCCACAATGACGTCAGAGCGAGTGTGGAGAATGAGGTGGTGACCAAAGGTAGCACTGTTGATGATAGCAAAGAGGGAGAGGTAATTAGTAAGGGCAGAGGAGGAAGAAAGTGAAGACGAAGAAGATAAGAAGGGTTTTGTTTGAGGATGAGGTCATGCGGATTTGGGAAAGAACGAAAAAGGAATATAGGAAAAGAGAAAAAACACCTACATGTGTAGAAATTTCAAGAATGTTTCACGAGAGCATATCTTCGCGAATTGTCTTTGCAAATTCCAAAAATTCTAGTAATATTGTTTTTCAAGAACCTATCCTTACGACGTTCTTGCAATTTGTCGTCATTAAATTCAAAAATTCTAGTACTATTTAAACTAGATTATTTCCTGAATTTACCAATCCAACAAATAGTACACCAAATTGTAGTTGCATATTTATTTAAACTATTGATATAAACCTAACTTTTTTCCTAAATTTATTTTAAACAATTATTCTTTCTCAAGTTCCTATCTTGTTTAAATTTAATATGCTTATCATAGCTAGCACCATTTAATCTCAGGCATTCGTTAATGAAATTAAATGGCCTAGTAGTGACTAGTTTGTGATGTCATTATTGTTTCATATTGGTCCTTACAAGTTACACAAATCAAGAAGTCAAAAATGTTAGAAGAAACTATTACAAGTGTGACGTTTTTTTTTTTCCCCTCTCCTCTTTATCATGTACATTTATATTATTATACATAGGTGCATGAGGCACAGGTAACATGGTTGCCGACCAAATTTGTAATTATCAAAACTTAAGAGCATGTGTATTTTTATTAAGCATACATTCGTACATGTCAAAACTAGCTTAAAGTCTAACTTGTCAAATAGATTAATCCGTTGATTCTTTTGAAACCGCGTAATGCGAGCATGTTAATTCCGAAGAAATTTAAACTCACATGTTGGTGTAGAAGAATGAGAAAGCAAGGAGTCTAATTTTTGTTTGTCACATCAATAACATAGAGAGGCATGCACGCCACCTCTACGTTGAGTATGGTTTTATATAAATCGCCCGACAAAAACATTTTCCATTTCCTTTTTCAATTCAAAGACGTAGATATACAAGGCTATACTTTAAACTACTCTTTACATGTCGAATAAAAAAAATAAGAATAAGTTAAAAATAATATTAATATTCTGATAATATTACTATTCAATTTAGAAATAATTTTCTGAATAAATATTCATAAAAAGATATTCTATTTAAAAAAAAAAAGGGAATAAATATCAAAATAAATGTTAAAATAAGTAAAAAACATGTAAATTAATAATAATCAACTTGATTATTAAAATATATATCTAATTTAAAATATATATACATTATATTATATTATATACATATTAATTTTTAAACAAAAAATAAACACACTAAATACATACATATATAAAAATAACTTAACAAAATAACTTTATTCCATCTTTCTTGAGAAATAATTATTCTGAAATATATAAAAAAAAATTACTAGTTCTTTTTTATTTCACTTTTTAACTTATTAAATGAAATTAGTATTTCAATTCTACCTTTATTCCGATTCCCACATCCAAACATAAACTTAGTATTTTATTCAAGCATCAAAAGCAACCTTAGGCCCAACTTGCGACATGGAATAATTCCTCAAATAAACACAGAAATATAATTATTTCATTTGGCCGATGAAATGATACAACCAGAAGTTAAAATTCTAAATTTTTTTTCCTGAGATATTATTATACATGATGGCTGCATTAAGGGAAAACTCTAGTGATCAAACAATGAATCTACTCCCCAGCACGCTCTACCAGTACAGGATCCATTAATGTTTAGAACTCGGAGAGCTCAACCTATTAGTACACAACATAGCCCTAAACAAACATACATACATACATATACATACACCATGACCAAACTCACCCAAATTACAAATTAGTTTCATAATTATTGAAACCTAAACTGTGTTTCGCAATACAATAAAATATTTATGACACTCTGCTTCAAAAGGATCATAGTCCGGCTTTATCTGACAAATAAATAAGTTAAAAAAATGTGAATTACTGAACTAAGCTAGCCTTGTAGGCATCCCATCCTTGAAGGCGGAATTCTTTAGCAGTATGAGCAGGATCGGTTGCTTTAATAATTCCACGACCAACAATAATGATATCACTGTTCCTGTCATGGATTACCTGAGAGTATAGTACAAGAAAAATTACTTAACGAGTGAAACCCCCAAGTAAACCAAAGAATTATGGTGTTCTTAGAAATGCACTCATATGCAATGACAAAATTAACCACATCAAGTGTAATGCTATAAATGGTACCGTCCTTGCACTACATGATCTACCCATGTAGCAGAGAAGGCCCTGGAGTTTTGGGAAGAATAATAGCAACAGTGGATCTAACCATATTCCTAGAGGATCTTAGCTAGTCACATCAATAATAGGAACATAATGGAAAATGCAAGTTTTATGGTGATATTTAGTTTCCCACGCTTTTGGCTGATCTAATCACTATATCACAAGTTTCCACCTTTTAAGTCTCAATTCTCATTCATAGTTGCAATCCAGTATGGAAAGTAATATATTGAACCAATAAAAATGATTAACTCAACAAACGTGACAATCAGTTGAGTTGTAAATGAACTTACAGAGTAAGGAGTATTGTACTGTTGCCCCAGTGAATCACCACCAATGGCCATTTGAACTCCAGGTGTAGCATGAATTAATCCTGAATTTCCAGGACCCCCTTGCCATGAGGCAGGATTAACTGATATAAATCCAATAACAAAATCCAAGTGCTCTTCAGCAATTTTAATTGCCGTGGATGTGTAATCTCCCTTGGCAAGGTTACCTGATGAGCTCATTTCAGCAAGCAACAGAAGTCCCCTACCACGAGGCAAGCCCTGCAGAGCATCACACCAAGCTAAATAAACAGTTCCAGCTGTAGTGCACCACACAAAACGCCTTACAAATTCACCTTCAATTTCAGACCATCCACAATACCAGGCCCAGAAATTATGTGTGCATTAACGATATCTGCCCACTCTAGTATGTGGTAAATACCTCTGAAAATAGGAAAAAAAGTCAGGTAAGGGTGTGAAAGTACAACATCAAGAAAATGGTGTAAAGAGTCCAGGCTGCATCCTACCCTTCGTATTGCATGGTCACTGTATTGCCAATGTCAGCAAATTTACGATCTTCAAAGACTAGAAAATTATGTTTCTCTGCGATCTTCAGTAAGACACATCCATTCATTAGGAGACATCATTCAACTGATGAATGGATGTTTTCTACAGACTTAACCATATAACGGCTATAATTTTTAATTAAAAAACAGAATAAACTACATGGTAATTACAAATAATACAATCAAACACATCACACATTATCAAGTTTTAAGTTGCATGATACAAAAAAAATGTCAAGGAATACTTTTCAGGTAAGAACAGAAATATCTGCTAACTGAACTGAAACAGATAAAAACTAAAGCCTCCTGGCGGAAATAGACTCAATTACTTAAGACGCCTGGACACCATGCTAGCATGGCTATAGATTTTAACTGGTGATAAAGTTGAGTTGGGTCTGTATATGTTTGATCTAAACAAGCTTCACAGATTCATAGCCAGCATGATATTTTATAAAACCCATCTTATCTCATCTTCAACAAAGCACATGAGAAGATCCAGGTTCAGTTCTGACTTATCTCCAGGTTCAGGAGATTTCTCGTTCTTGATTTTTCATCTAACCAACTCTCAACTTGCAAGTTGAATCTCCATCTGGTTGGAGCTACAATCAAGTTCTCAAATTTAAGAAATGCAAGTCACTTCTTGTTGAAACTGATCACTTTCTCAAAGTACTTAAATATGAACATCTACATGCATGGGAAGAAGGTGATTGTGATTTGTCATTAAAAGCTTTTTAAGCTGATGTTTCTATTGGCAGAAGATATACAAATTTTCAGATTCACGTAGGAATAGATAAACAATTAAACTAAAGAAAGTTACAACCTTTCTAACCATAGCAAGTTTCAAATTTTCCAAACATAATAGAAATTCATTTCCAAAACTTGTATTATCTTTCCGAACAGGATTTTAGGGATTAAAATGTACACAAGAAGTGGCATTTAAAAACATTAAGCAATAAATATGGATCAGATTAACTGCCATTTAAGCAGAAAGAGTAGCATCACTACTATAATCATCGACAAAAAAGTCCTCCATCTTTAAACGTAATGACAATCATTTGGACCAAAGTGCATTCTTTAACATGAACAAATCCAACCCAGTCAATCATTGGACTGTCCATTGCATGATATAAAAACACCACTATAACATACCGAACGCAGCTGCGTACCAAACTCAGGGGTGAAATCTGGGAAAATATCAACATGTGTTTTTAGCAAGCATATCTCTGGTCCAACCTGCACGTAAAATCAAACCATGACGTATCGAACAAATGTGTCATATTTCTACTAGTTATTACAAAAAGTTTCAGAGGTGGAAAAAAAACCTAACAAGAAAACTCCGATAGAACAACAGAAACACAAAAAAATGAAGAAAATCCACAGACCTTATCTGCAAGGCTGAGCAGCTCAGCCGCCGTAGACACATCGGCTGCCAAACACAAATTACTCTGTTTCATCTCCATCACCTCGAACAACCTCTTCCCGGTGGGATTTTTGGCCATCCCTGCCCTCTCTCCATAACTCACTCTAACCTTCTTCGGCATCACCACCGCACTCGGAACGCCAACCCTCCGATTCTCCTCCAAGAAAGCCCTCACTTTTCCCGCCATCTCCTCCTCCAATCTCCCTTTCCTAACCAGCACCTCCGCCATCTCCGTTAACCTCGCCATCGCATGGAGCCTCACCCCATTCTCCTCCAGATTCTCTCTCCCGCCCTGCTCTCTGTCGATCAGCACCACCGCATCCGTCACCTCCAGCCCCTCCGCCCTCAGCGGCCCCACCGTCTCCAGCACCGACGCCCCGCTGGTGACCAGATCCTCGATAATGAGGCACCTTTGACCCTTGGAGAAGACGCCCTCGATGGATTTGCCTGTGCCGTAGGACTTCACCTCCTTCCGGCGCATGACCATGGGGACCGAGTGGGCGACGGAGAGGGCGGTGGCGATGGGGAGGGCAGTGTATGGGACACCGCAGACGAGGTCGTAGCGGGTGGAGGAGGAGGCGAGGGAGGCGTGGAGGAGGGAGGCGATACGGATGAGGAGGGACGGGTAGGAGACGATGAGGCGGAGGTCGATGTAGATCGGGGAGGTGACGCCGGACTTCAGCTTGAAGGACCCAAACTTCACGGCGGAGATGGAATGGAGCTCCAGGAGTAGGGCTTCCATCGACGGCAGCGCCGGCGACGAGGAAGCTGGCGGGGTTTGGCCTGGTCTTTTTGGGAAAAGAGTGCAATGGAGTGGCTCTGAAAGGGTTTATGGGGTTGGGTTTTTTATTGGGCAAAAATGGCGCTGTGACGGTATTGACGGTACGAAGCGTTTTGTCAACATCTCCGTTACAGTCTTTCAAACTTATTTTCAGTTTCTACTCTATTTTAAATTTAATGACTTATTTACATCTATAACAAGTTATTTACTATAGAAAAAAAATGGTACATGTCAAAAACTCACCGTTTCATGTACTTGATGTAAAAGGTTATACAAAGTACATAACATATTCTAGTGCATTGACAACCTATTTGATGTATATAATCTCTCATGTAATATGGTAATACATATTTACATTTAACACATTTTGGAAAATTTTAATCAGAAGACTTTTTGATGAGAATTCTCTAACAGTAAGTCTAATTAATCATTTTATCCCAGAAAAATAAAAGAAAAGGAGAAAAATAAAAGAAAAGGAGAAAAACAAAGAGATCAAAACTAAATTCACTAAACTACTAGTCGTGAAACTTACCAAGCTACTAACCATGATAACCTTCTATTGGCCATTAACAAGGAGCAAAAGAGGAGAAAGAAAAGTAAACATTGTCTAGTGAGAAGTGAAGGAGGAGGGGAAGCGACTCCGTGAGGAGGAGGAAGAGAGGAAACCACCTTTGTCTGCGAGGAAGAGGAAGAGGAGGGGAAGCATCGTCCAATGCAGAGGAGGAGGATGAGCGGAAGTAGTCTTTGTCTGACATGGAGGAGAGAGAATCAATAACCAAATATGCAACTGCTGAAGGGAAACCCTTAGCCCTAAGTTGTCCATCAATTGAGCCACAAATCGAATGAAAAATGATAAAGAAAGGGGTGTTAGGGCGTAAGGCCAAGGATTTTGACTTTTGAGTAAAAAATTTACGTTTAGTATTTAAGTTTTTATTTATTACTTATTAGGTATTTAAGTTTCACACGAATACATTATTAGATTAATTAATTTAAAATAATAATATTAAATTTTCACATTTGGATATTTTCGAATCGAATGCATTGTGCAAGAAGAGAGATTAAAACCAAAATCACAAGCAAGTCTTCCAACAACTCTAATTTAAATAACTTGAGTTTTGAAATAATGTAAGATATTTTCAAAACATACTCTTTATGTTTCCCTTAGCTTTGTACCTAATAGAAGCAAAATTTGCCAAAAATTTACTAATTTCTGCATTTTCATTCTTTGACAAATTGTTTCTTATTATCAGACTTAACTGATTAGAAATTTTCCACATTTCATAGACTTTCTTGTCCTCAAGAGAACTATTGGACTCAAAAAAAGAATATTGTTCCGTCCCAAGAGTTATGTGAAGATCCTTACATCCGATAACAATTATAACGTTCTCTTTCTAGTACTTACAATTTATACTGTTAAATATGGGAATTAAATTAATGTTGGTAAATATTAAAGTAGATGTATTAATTGAGAAAATAAATAAACAAACAAGAACCAAAAGAATAATCAGTCCAATGACAACCATATTAATATTTGATAATAAATAAATAAACATATAAATTCAACTTATGGTGGGGTCCATCTCAAAATACCTAGCAAAACATTTGACATTTAGGCTTTAGGTAGAAATGTCAACTTGCAAGTGATACTTTCATGTAGTAATCAAATACTAACAATTAGTTCTATCACGTAACAAGCCTCCCTTTTTGCTTAATAGGAGTGTACATAGATTCGGGTTAACCTAAAAAATCAAACATACCCAACCCATGTGGGTTGGGTTGGGTCAGTTTTTTTGTATCATGGATTGAGTATGAGTCAGAAAATTCCAAACCCGAACTTTTTGGATTGAATATGTATTCTAAAGATGGATTACCCAACCCGACCTAAATCCAAAGGTGTATATATATATATATATATAATTTACTATTTATAAAAGTATAAACCATTCAAACCCTAATCTCTTGAAAACTCCATCTCTTTTCCTTCATCCAAAACCCATAATGCTCCACGCCTTCATGCCACCCCTACAAGGCTTAATCAACACCACCAACATGCCATGAGCCCACGATAGTCTGTCAAGAAGAAAAAATGAAGCCTCACCCAAAACTCTTCGAACCATTCCTCCCAATCCCTTGCAACACACTCAAAACATTTCCATCTCCATCTCGTTACAATGCTTGGAAATTACGATGGCGATGGACGAGGACGAGGACGAGGATGAGAAGGATTTCATCTACTTCAGCACTCTGATAGGCTAAGAGGAGGATACCTCTATTGAGAAGCGAAAGGTTGTCGCTGACACCAAGCAGCTCCATGCCCTTCTAGCGTGGAAGCAAGAGGTAACCAAAAAGTAGAAAAAAACTATCATTTCTATTTGGCAATCTAACATTTTAGTTATGATTAGTTTTTCTTCCTTTGTTGTTGTTGTGGATTTCATCTATTATGATTGCAAGCCAAATCGATACGTACTGATGCAGAAGCACACTAGCTATTTGATATGCTATCGGGCAAAACATAACTTTTTGTGCTGTTAATAAAACATTAAGTTTTTGATGTGTTTGTGAAGTTTTTGATATTATTATTATTATTAAATGTAATCTTTAGTTCTTAATAAATATACATAAAATCTAAGAACCAATCTGACCCAACCCGAAGATTGTAAGTCAGGTTGGGTTTGGTCTGGACTGGGTATGGATCTAAAATTATCCAACCCGAACAATATAGATTTAGTTGTGGGTTCACCTTAACCCGACCCATGTACACTCTTAGGGTTAACTAATTATTCACATGAAACAATTTTTTAAATGTCACGTATTTATTACCACAAGTGTGTTTAGTATTCAGCTAAATAGTAATGTAACGCCCTAATCCCTTGCACGCTACCAAATCACAGTATCCCAAGCATAATTACACTAATTACATAAACGAATATAACTGTAACTAAGGCTCACCTTCAGGATCACAATGCACGACTAGAAGCTTCAACTCCTGCACCGGAACTCGGTTGCACGCGATCTGCACCTGAAAACCAAATAGCACGTGTGAGTGACATCTAAGTCACCCAGTACGCGCCCCAAAACACACAACCACAAACAAAACTCGACAAAACCAAAAGAAACTCGTTTCTTATCATTTTGCAAAACTTGGTATTCTGCTTTTTGAAATCATCCTTTCTTTTATTAAACAATCACTTAGGAATTCAATCCCGAAACCATATTCTTTTTCAAAAGTCATATCTCTTTTCTTTTCTCAAACATCTTGGAAATTCATTCCAAAACTATTTTTTCCTTACAAAACATTCCTTTACATTTCTTTCAAAAACCTTTTGGAATTCATTTTTCCAAATATTTCCATTTTCAATACTCGGGATTTCTTCCCAAATTACACATTTTCAAATCCACCTTTCTGACCAAATTCAGCCTAAAACACAATGACCCATTCGGCTCAAAATCAAATCCTAAACATTGGCTGGCAACTGATTAAAACATTATCATTTCCTTTCAGGATTTTAGGACCATTTCACAAGTCCAAACCTGACCAAAACACATTTCTCTTTCTTTATTCATTTCCACTTTTCTTTACTGTTGTTACCTTGATCAGGGGTAACTAGGCACACAAGCAGTAGGCAAGGACATCCTTCTCCTACCTTCCTGCACTACCGCAATGAGATTCCCCGTGCGGGATGTCATCCCCCCGGCCAATCGACCTCAATTTCATTTTCATAAATGCACGGGGATACGTCTCTGTCTGACGCCCCAGTCGGTGACCCGAACAACTACGTCTAATGACCCAAGCTCAGCCTACACCGTCGGTGACCCGAACAACTAGGCTCAAAGGCCCAAGATCAACCTACACCGCTACGAGCTCGATGAACCGAACAACTAGGTACAACGACCCAGACTCAGCCTACACCGTCGGTGACCCGAACAACTAGGTATGAAAACTCAGGCTCAGCCTACACCACTATGAGCTCGACAACGACATTATCAGTGTTCCATTCAAAACCATTTTCCATTTCATTCTTCTCGTTGCAGGACTCTATTTCCTTGCAATACTTGACCCTCCACTGGGGTCCCAACTCAAGCCATCAAAACCACATTAAAACCATAAATTGCGTCTTATGCCCAAAATCACACAAAATCATCTTTTTCATTCGTTTATAGGATCAAGACCCAAAACCACTCCCAAATCCATTTGTTTGGGGTTTCACATGCCTCCATGTTATTACACGGGGCAAACATCATTCAAATAAACCCACCATACCATTACAACCACTTAACATTCATTAAAATTCACATTTAAACCTTTCAAATTCAGGGCAAAAATGGCATACCGAATTTTCAATTCGGTATTCGGAAATTCCCTATTTTGGTATACCGAAACCCCCTATTTTGGTCGACCGTGAATTTTCGGTCTATCAAAACCCTATGTTCTGGCTTAATCTGCAAGGATTTCGGCATACCGAATTCCTCGCAGACAGGGCACACCCCTGTTCCGCAACGACGGAAATCGCCCAAAGTGGGAGTCCCGATCGGACCCCCCAAACATGCATCATAAATTTCCATAAAATCATGGGGTGTAGACCCTCAATTCTACTTCAAAACCCCTCAAACCATTCATGATTCTTTCAACCACACAGTTCAAACGAAAATCAAAAGGGGAAGGGGCTCAAGAATGGCCACTGTAGCCTTTAACCCTAAAATCACATTTTCCCCACAAACATCAATCCTAACCGCATGATCTCTACCTTCTCATGCTATACATCACATTTCCATTCATTTCATGATTTTCCCACGATTTCTTATGCATTATCTTGATTTTCATGTAATTAACCTACTATTAACAAAACGCTAAATGGAAGGAGGGGAAAGGATCGCGTACCTGACTCAGGCCTCTCGCGACCCTTACCACCCTCCGGCAAGCCTCGGCAAACTCTGGTGAACCGTCCCTGCCAGTGGAAACCATGAGTAGCTCGCACCACCTCCTCCCAGCTCGCGCGCCCTTGCTCCCTTTCTTCTCTTCCTTTCCTTTCCCGCCGCGCTCTCCCTCTGCCTCCCTCTCTTATTTCCACCACCGCTCGCTTGGCACCGGCCACCCATCCCGTCGGATGAGATGGGGAGGCACGGGCCTCCGTCGCTGGTGGCACGGGTGGAAGAGCGTGGCTCGTAAGGGAAAAAGAAGGGGAAAAAGGAAGAAAAGAAAAGAGGAAATAATGGCACGCAAAACGAGGCAACTATGTATCCTCAAATCGGACTCCACATGGATCCTAAATCATAGGCAGATGCACAGAAAGCCAACCACAATCTTACACAACTAAGAAACAACAAATTATCCATTAATAATCATTATACAATATTGCAAATAATTACATGATTTACAATAAAAATAGATAATCAAGCCCAGATGTCACAAGTAACCTTCCTTTGGGTCAATTACTATCCGCATAAATCTTAAACAAGCAAGCATTTTCCTATACTTGTAACACCTGTAGTTGGAAGAATGGTATTATGTATTTAAGACATTTTTATTATATGTTACGATGAGAAGAATTCTTGATGCAAGGAAGAATCAATTCCAAGTTGAGTACATAAAAGACACATTTAGAATAGGTACAGGGCAGATTTTGGTATACCAAATGGATTTCGATATACCGAAATCTGGGTCTATTTGGTTTATAACAGAGAACCAATTCAACATACCGAATAGCATTCGGCATGTCGAAATCTGAGCTCAAGGGACTCTAACTGAGAATCCAATCAGTATGTCGAAATAATTTCAGTGTACCGAATTGATCGTCAGTTATGGGTTAGAGATGAATCCCAACCAATATTTAATTACATTTGAAATTTAATTTCGGATCCTGAGGCCCTTCTCCTTCACTCGAGCTAGGTACAAAAAGGAAACAAGAAAGAGAGAAGAAGACAGAGAAGGGAAGGAAACATAGAGAAAAGGGGAGAAAGGTGACAAGGCCCCTTTCTCGGATTTCCTTGGGCAGGAAATCCTGTAGCTTGACCTTTTGACATGGTGGTCAAGGTCCTTAGCCCCTTTCTCAGATTTCCTTGGGCAGGAAATCCTGTGGCTTGACCTTTTGACCTGATGGTCAAGGTCCTTAGCCCCTCTCTTGGATTTCCTGGGGCAGGAAATCCTGTGGCTTGACCTTTTGACTAGAAGGTCAAGGTCCTAGCCCTTTCTCAGATTTCCTTGGGCAGGAAATCCAGCTACTTGACCTTTTGACCGGGCGGTCAAGGTCCATATCCTTTCTCTTCTGGGTCTTCGTGGGCGCGGAATCCAGTTGTTTAACCCTCTGACCGGGCGGTCAAGGTCCTTTTTATTTCTCTCTTATGTTTTGAGTTTTTCGTGGGCACGAAATCTCTTTGTTCGCCCTTGGTTCGTGCAGACAGGGTCCTGTTTTGTTTGACAAATTGTATGTTTGTCATGCCCCCTTCTTTTTCTTGGGCTAGTATCCCCAACTATTTGGTTGACAATTATCACGCTGTCAGGCAGCCAGGTTGACAAGGCTTGATTGACTTGTCATATCCCGTCTCTCAGGTTGATAACCTCAATAATCCGGCTGATGAGTCCGACAACTTATCATTTCCCTGCCTGTGGTTTTCTTCTGTGCACAGGATTTCTTTCTTTTTGCCATATTTTTTCAGCATTAGCATTAGCATCGCATCATTTTGCAAGCACCCGTTCTTGTGTTAGCGTCAGCTTCGCATCGGCCTTCAACATCGGCTCCTGCATTTGTTTTTCGCATTGGCATCACATCCCCAGCATTTAGATCAGCAGTTGCACGCATTTTGCATTTGCATTCGCATTTGGCAACAAGTCGGGATTTTCAGTGTATCCGCCGAATAAGTGACTTACTGCCTACAGCAAACACCATCCTTCTGTAACCTCAAAATGGGGGTATCTTATCAATCCTTAGCATCGGTCTTGGGGGTATCTTCTGTAACTGCACTAGCCGTCTCCAGAATTCTGCAACCATCCACTTGAGCACTCAAGTTTTCTCTTGCATCCAAACGTATTCTAAGCCCTTCCAAAGCATCAAGGAGCTTATTATCTTGGATCTTTCTTTTCTTTCTTGAAGGAACATCCATCTCGGACAAGGTAAGCCTTCACCTTTGCTTTAATCTCTTGTTCTTTTGCAATGGAATAGCATGATAGAAGCCCCATATAAGGTCTGATTCTTTCTGTATCTACATGAGGATTTTGCGATGAATTTATTTATCTTTTGCAAGGTACTCTTCATTCAAATCTATGCTTTGATTATAGCATGTTTAGTTTATTTTTAGTGTAAAAATCTACACTGCATCGCTTGCTCATCTTTGTTATATTCTTGATATGATCATGCATGTCATGTTGGGTTTATTCATTCCATGTTTGAATCTTTTGTATGAATTCATTTAATCATCTTGTTCAAATAAGATAGCTATGATCAAATGCATTTCATCATGCTCTTAACAATCACATGAATCAATCTGCATTAGCGTAAATCACCCATCTTCATTCTAGGTCAGATTGCAGTCTAATCCAGACTTCTTGGAGAGTACTTATATGGCGCACTAGAGAGGCGCACTTCTCCAACGCACCTCTCTGGCGCCCCATGTAGGAGTACCAGACTAGTCAGAGAGTGAAACATTCACTTTTACATATCTGCTTGCGGTTTTTCTAAATGATTTTGAGCCCGATTCTTTTACCGTTAGTTCTCTTATATTCTATGGTTTTGCATGCATATTATCAATTTTAAACAAGATTGTTTCCAAGTCGTTTTATCTCTTTGAATAATCAGTCTCTGATCAACATCTGGTAGGTTGGTTGCATTTTACTCTAACATGGAGAACCTATGCATCAGCCAATGATCCAGTGGCATGGCTGAAATCCTGCATCCTCCATTTAGCTTGTGATCTTGTGTGAGGCTACCAGCCCTTGAGCACAAGGTCCACAAATCATTGCACTTGCATTTCTTTCGCTTTCAAGGCATATTCTTAAGGTTTTGTGAAAGATTTTATATGGCATGACTTTTTAGAATGCATTTTCATGCAATTTGGCGTAGTTTGGATTTCTGTTTTCCTTCAACACATCTTTCTAACCCACATAGAAGCACCTAGGTGGCGCACTAGACTGACGCACTAGTCTGGCGCACCTAACAAGCGTAGTAGCCTGTTTTCAGTAGCACACAGCAGGTTTTGCATAGCGTTCTAGCATGATTTTTACTTCGATTTGCTTTTGCTTTTTCCCTGGTATTCTTTAGGAAGGCATGTCTCTGCTTTTAACCATTTCCATGCATGTTAGTTTGCATTTGGCATGTAGCAAAGCAAGGATGATAAATCACTCAAAATACTAGATCCATGAATCTTATTTATGCAATATCTTTGCATCGATTCTCGATCCGATATAAGAGCGATATTTCTGAGCATTATGACACACCCCTACACATCATGCACCCATATTTTAGACACCACACATAAGTATGGCATGGCACATCGCCCTCAGGTGTACATAAAAGGCTGAAAAAGTCGACATTTCATAAGCAATTGAGAAACCAATAGAAGACCGATTTATCAGGCGCACGAGGGTGCCTAATACCTTCCTCGTGCGTAACAAGGATCCTTACCCATTTTTCTGGTTTATGACCTGCTTTTCCATTGCATAATTTGCATGTTTTATATGATTTTCCTCGTCTTCCATTTTAATAGACTAGGTGGCGACACCTGCATTTGTATTTTTATTTTATTGTTTTTGCCGTGACTTTGCCGATCCCTCATGTATTTTGGCCTTTCGCGTCAAAACAATCTCGAGGCTGTCGCCGGCATGGTTACACTATCATTTCTGACAACGGAACTAATTTCATAGCAAAGAGAGTTGAGAATTTCCTCCAAAGTTGCAAGATCAGGCATCACAAATCCTCCCCCTATCGACCTCAGATGAATGCGGCAGTAGAGTCGGCTAATAAAAATCTGGTAAAAATCTTGAAGAAGATGGCCGAGTCTCATAAAGATTGGCATGAGAAGCTGCCTTATGCATTATGGGCTTACAGGACTTCTATCCGGACCTCAACGGGAGCAACACCTTACTCTTTGATGTATGGCATGGAGGCAGTCTTTCCCTTTGAAGTCGAGATTCCATCACTAAGAATCTTAAAAGAGGCAGAATTAGAAGAGATTGAATGGGTACAGGACCGTAATGTTCAGCTAGATCTAATTGATGAGCACAGATTGCAAGCTCTGCATCATGCCCAATGCTACCAGAAGAGAATGGCCCGAGCTTATCAAAAGAAAGTCCGTCCTAGAAGCTTTGAACCAGGAGATTTGGTTTTACGTGCCATTCATTTGCCCGATACACGAGGAAAGTTTAGGCCTAATTGGTGCGGACCCTTTGTGGTTAGGGAGGCCCTATCAAGGGGTGCAATCATTCTTGAAGGCAAGGACCATACAGAGCAGTCAGAGCCTGTCAATACCTCCTACTTAAAGAAGTACTATCAGTGACTCTTAATCAGTCCTAACGCCTTGCACCATGAGCCATGCATTCTCATGTTTGATTATATTTTTATTGCATTCTAGCACAACATGAATCATCTCCTGCACCTGTTCTTTCTGCATAGCATCATCATTGCCCGATGAGGAAAATCGGAAGCCTGCCTGTGTAAGACATGACAAGTCCTCCTCGTGTTTTCAGAAAATGGGCTAAATGAACAAATCCCCACGGGACCTATATCTCCAGAGGGAGGGGAAAATGTTAGGTCTAGAGATAGTGTGAGAATTAAAGAAAAAATACGCTGACTTTGGAGCATAAAAGAAAATAGGAAGACAGAAGCAGTAGATAGAAGCTAAGCTCCACTGAGAGAGGCATGTGAACAACCTTACTCCTACCATATAGCTTGGAGAGGAGTCGAAGCATGCACTTACTAAGCCCACATGATCAAAGGGACTAGCCACCCCTCTAGCACAAGGGAAATAGCAACCACCCCCTCAACTTAAGTGTATTTTACCTCCAAGCAGGAATAGGGTAGGTTTAGCATGCCTATGAGGGAGAAAAGAAAATGAATCCTTTAAAGAGTAGGTATAGGGCCCCAAGGATTTGGCATGAGGCCCATGAATCTGAAGGAGAGTCACAAATGAACCTAAGTGCTTAGGTTAGTACCACATGAGTTGAGGAAAGTGTCACCTCCTATAGCAGGCAAAACAGGCTTCCTTGGCACTGAGGGCGCCAATATATCAATTAACCCTCTCTTTGCATTCACACTTTTTGCATTGCGTTTAGTTGTTAGTCAAGCATATTTGCATTTACTTTGCAAGGCGTTTTGGCTGTATTTCGACCAAGGGCATGTCAACTGCCTTGTTGGTCGTGGTATGGGCAAATAGGCATTCAACTAGGGGCATGCCAGTCGCTTCTTTAATTAGAAGAATCTAAGACCAGGGACATGCTAGTTATTTAATCTTGAAAGCAGTTCTGGAATACATGAACAGATGCAAGCAATGCAGAAATGACATAAATTCTTATGGTCCATCACCGATACATATATTGCTAATCAACTCTGGGCCTTTTCGAACTACTAGCCCTTGTGAAACTAGTGCTGCTAGGAGGGATCTCGCTCAGAGGCCATGTCTCCTGTATCTCGGCATCGTATTCCACCGTGCAGCCGGAACCCTCAGTGATGGCAAGATCAGAAGACTTGATGCCAGCCTGCGTCTTCCGGGCCAATTCTGAAGTTGTTGCGTTTGAGCCAACTATATACCTTTTGTACCGTTCAGGGCAGGGGCTTTGCTCAATAGAATCCTGGCAGAAGTCGAACTGGCGGAGGACCCGGACGGGATAATACTCCACACCTCCCGAAAACCCCGGAAGAACCACGAGCCACATATCTCTGGCATTGAAAAAGGCAATAAAAGTCCTAGATGCTGAGGATATGATGCACCATGTCACTGAATCCTCATCAAGATTCTGCAGTCTGTTGCACAGCTCTTGCACCCCTGGGAGTGTCCTAGAATGGTGGGTACGGCTATAGGCTTGGAAAGCAGACGGTCGAGGGCGAAGAATCTTCATTCCCATATGAGCAGCAAACCAAACCTGGCAAAGAAGGAATTGTAGTTAAGGAAAGCACAGCAGAATAAAAGTGTAAATGGCTTGCTTACCTGCACCAGAGCACCGCATCCATGGAAATGGCGGGAGCGCCTCAATGCCCGGTCCAAACCAATGTAGGTTTCAGCAAAGAGAACAGGAGCCAAATCAATCTGGCGGACCACTATCGCCCAAGTTATCTCTGCCACCTCGATTGCCACAGTCGTCCGGCCATGGCTAAATATAAGCTCCCCGAGGAAGCACAGTACGAAGCTGTAAAGCCACAGGATGCCTAGAGATGAACGGGCATTGATGATCTCATCAAAATAATCTAGGCGCACCATGGTTGTAGGTCCATCTCTGCAGACAAGTCTCTCCTCACATACATCTCTGGCCACACCCGTGAGTCGGCTCAAAACATGAACATAGCTGTCATGGCAAGTAAAGACTGGATGGGACATGAATGGTGACAAGCCGCAGATCTGTCTGACTTCCTCCAAATTTATGGTCATCTCTACCTGCCCAAAGCGGAAAACGTGCAAGGTTGGTTTCCAAAACCGAGCCACAGCACATAGCAGATGCCAATGAACCTCCACCTTGGCTATACTCAGAAGGGAGGAGGAAATGCCCCAGTACTGCAATTGTTCGCGGTCAGCGGCTGTCAGGGCATCAATCCAGCCACGTAGAGCATCTGAGCAGTATTTTGGGGTCACCATGGTAGGATAACTCTGCAAGCACAGATTTGGGACAAATATGGCAGTAAAGAAGACAGAACATGGCATAAAGGTATGGCCAACATCATAATCCAACAGAATATAAAAAGCGTATGCAGAAATCAACAAAGATCTTCAAGATATTTTGCTATCAAGCCGAAGTAATATCACAGTATGCAGCAAAGCACAAACCAACAGAAAATGGCAGGAAGCGTATATACATACCATTGTGATGTAGAATATAAACTCACCAAATGCTCAGAAAAATCCAAAGGAAAGAATAAAAAGTAGAGATCTAGTGTCGCTTTTCAAAGAGGACGGCGGCCTCTCTTGCAGAATGCGAGTTTATATTGGAAAACAAAAGGGGGTTTCAGCAAAAAAGGAAAATCAGACTCGCCATTTTTTGGAGGCACATCTAAAGGGCGCACCTATGCAGCGCACCTCGATGACGCATGGAATAAGTTGCAAATTTCAGCAACACCTCCCCTAAAATTGGGACCTCGCCAAATCAGCGCCATTTATTTTAGCCTGCACAGAGAACCTGCATACAGCATACACATAAAACCCCGGAGGGGGGCACATCACAAAATCTGGATTTTTTTTATAAATTTTCAAAAGGATTACAATTTTCCATTGTTCTTACAAAATTGGAATGTACTGCAAAATACAAAAGAAGTTATTCCTCGTCTGAATCTTCTTCGTCAGATGCCGCCTTTTGGAAGTATTCTGCCAGGAGACAGGCGCCTCGACGGGTGATTCGGCACGACCACTGAGCAGCAGCAGCAGCCTGGGAACGGGGAGCAGAATCACGGACGCTTGGGTAACCTCAGTGTCTGAGCGGTCCTCTTCAGATGCCTCCATGGTAAAATCCCCGCTACTGGCCACATTCACCTCCTGAGCTGGAAAATCTTGCTGCAATGTCAAAGTTTTCAGTTAGCAGTCAGAATAATAAAGGAAAATATGCAGTAACAGAAACATACCCGGATGATGTTACGCCAGCGCAGTTCCTGCAAAATGATAGATATGTCAGGCATGCTTTTAGCTGAAAGTGATAATTTGCAAAATAGAAATCTTACCCTCTTCCGGCGGATGTCGGCATAAAAGGTGCCAAATTGTTCTTCAAAGCCCTGTAGATTGTGACAAATGTCAGATTTATGTAATTCACATATCGGCAATATTAAGTAGAAATGGTAATCATATACCTTGGCCCAGTCGGAGGCATACCACATCCCGCGCTGGCTATCCCGCACTGCCTCCTCAAATAGGTACGGCTTCCCCACACGCCTGTACCAAGCCAGATAATCTGTATAGTTAACTTCCCGAAGGACATGTCTGTCGGGGGAAGCTATGGCTGCTGCACGCCGGCTTCTAGCAATTGAGCGAGTCGTAGCCAGATGATCCATGTCAGAAGGTGGAGGGGCAAGAATACAGAACTCGTTTAGGAATTGATGTCGCACTCGCCCCGGAAGGAAGTAGGCCGATTTTTTCAAGCAATAAAACTTCACCTGCTTGTCCCTAAGAACACGGCCAGAGTTCAGGGGAGCCCAGTAGAAGCCATCGTATCTGGAGAACGAGCGCAGATGAACCTATTTTGAAGCAAGGAAAATATATATAAGCAATCAAAGCAAGCATTAAGAGGATACAGCATAAAAAAAGAAAGGAAACTTACATCCTCAAGCTCTACCAGGTCCAGCAGATACCGGTAGGACTCGTAACTATAAACCCCAGCAGCAGCCTGATGATCAGGCTCGACCCACGGCGGGGAAGGGGCAGGAGCTCGTCCCGAAGACGACCGAAACTGTGCCCCCTGGTGATATGCTCCATGATCCAATACTGGAAATGGTAGACAGAAGTCAGTATATTACATATTAAGCATAAAGGAATTTTGTTTTGCAAAAAATAATGAAAGCAGATACTTACAGTCAGCAGAGGGTACAACCCCACATAAGAGCGACGCCCGAGCTTAACCACATTGTCAAGCCCGCAGATCAGCTAGGTATAGCTAGCGCCGGCCCAGTCATAGTGGTCCAGATGCTCTAGATTAGTTAAATATGCTATCCAATCAGCATGGATGCAATAAGCAGATGAATCGCAGAACATCATGGCCAGAAGGTCCAGCAGAAAATGCCTCAGTACAAAGTCTGCCTCCTCGCTATCAGGCTCGGGATTGGGCCAGAATTTGTCCCACTCTCTCAGCCATCCTACTGCGATCATGTATTTCCACTGAGGTGGCTTTGGAGGAACACGGCCTAAGTGTGCGGGAGCGAGATGCATACCGTGAGTGGTCTCACCTATGATCGACTCATCGCTGAAGGGAAGACCCGTCAACAGAGCCCACTGGTCATGCAGGACGGTCAGTTCGCCGAATGGTAAATGGAAAGTGTGTGTCTCAAACCTCCACCTTTCCACCAAAGCCCTGAAAAAGTTATAATAGCCATGAATGATGGGTATGCGCAGCAAACCTCTAAATGGGGAGTGGTGTAGGAGGAAATCCTGCAGAAAATCCGGTAGACGATGGAAGTGATCAAGCATCGGGCCCTAGTGGCATCGCATGATCCGGTTTGCATATCCCTCCTGAAACGTCAAAAACAGAGTTAATGCCAAGTCAGAAAGCAATTTATAATGATAAAAGCTCAGCTAAAGCAGGAAAATTACCCCAAAGTCTAGACCCTCACAGATGTGATGGTCGCTTAGCAGCCGCCCCTCGAAATTACCAGACTCCTGGAATGCATTAGTCAGATAAAACACCAGGTTTATATGCACATTTACTTCCAGTTTGGGCTTACCTCGGCAGGGACGGCAGGAGTCGAGCTACTAGAGGCACGTGACCTCGAGGAACTACCTCGCCGCCGGGAATGAGAGCTAGACGGCATATCCCGTGGGGACTATGGAGTCCCTTCCTCGGGAACTAGATCATCCTACAGGGAGAAGGCAAAAAGGGCACATGGAATCCTAGGAAAAGTCAAATATTGCATTATAGTCAAAAACAGGCATAATAGCAAAGGGCATGGCATTTAAATAAAGCACTATGGCATATGGAGGCAAAATGCAAGTATGGACAGGCGTACAGTTGCAGTTTAGTGTTTAATGCGACAATGTTTTCTCGTTAAATTTGCAAAAATAATATACTCTGGATAGGCTATCAAGTGGTTTAGCAACTTGATTCAGAACAGTTAGTAACAAATCAGAAATGGCATGAATGCCAGCATGGCATGTATGGCATAAATAAACAGCAAATTTCTTTTTAAACCAAGCCTTGAATAGCCTTCCATCACCATCACAAAACCAGCACCTTCGCCTACAAGAGCCTGAGCCAGCCAGAGCACCGTCAACAGCCTACCACCATCCCGTCACTACCAAAACCTACCTCCCACTCCGGTGACCTGCACCATTACTCCAGTCCGCCGGAACTCGCCACCGCACACCTCTTACCCGTCGACACCCATGAGCTGCCAGCCATCCAAGCCAAAAAACTAGCACAGATCAAGGAGCCGAGATTACCTTCGCCAACGACCCTCGGTCTAGCCAATCCTGGAGAGTACGGTCCATGCCGCCGCCGCCGCACCTAGTCGCTGCGCCTCGCCGCTGCACGTCTGTCGTGCGATGCCCCGAGTCAAATCCCCGCACCAGCCGAGAGCACCACGTCGGCGCACCTCCTGCACGCCGCTGCCGTAAGCGGATGAGAGGGGTGGAGAAATGGGGAGATGAAGAGAAGAGAAGGAGAGGAGGTGGGTTTCATTTGGAGAAAGGAGAAATAAGGAGGAAGGAGAAGAGGCACGCGTGTTGAGGAAGGATTAAAATGAATGAATATGAAATGTGAGTAAGTATGTTTTTGAAAGAGGAAAAGAGACAAAGCAGAAGAGCTATGCAGCATAAGCTCAAATGAAATCCCCAGCAACAGATAGAAATGAAATATTTCTTAGCAGTTATTCAATGGGACCCACGTGTAAAATAAGTTAGGGTTCAGAATGCAAAATGGCCGTGGAAATTGCGTTTCAGCCCCTAGCACCTCACAGCTTACGTTCCAAGAGTAGGATGTACAGTATCAAGCACATGGCCCACAAAATGCATTGGATGTGGTAATTTGCAGAAAACCCCCTACGTTTCGCAAATTTGCAGATTAGTCCACAAAGGACATGGGAAGTTTAATTTAAAGCAGACATTTGTTGATATACAGCAGAATCTCAAATGTCACAGCACAATGGCAGTACAGCAATTAAAGGTAGACGTGATTGGGTAATTTGCAATAAAGCCCTCAAGTTGTGGATATTTGCTAATAAGTCCTCACCTTTTGCAAACAATATTGAAAAATCCAACAAAGAAGAGATTGTACATGCATCTTAGCAAGAGTGCCAATCTCTGCACCGCAGCATCAGCAGTTAGCATATTACAGTTCTCCTTCCTGGGGGACAATCCAGGGATCATCGCTTTGTTTTCCGGGATCTCCTTCTGAGCAGATGAGACCCTTCTACCCCTTTTGGATTTTCGCGGGTGCGAAATCCAGTTCCTTGACTTTGACTGAGCGGTCAATGTCATTTGTCCCTTTTGGATTTTCGTGGGAGCGAAATCCAGCTTCCTTGACTTTGATCGGGCGGTAAATGTCATTTGTCCCTTTTGGATTTTCGCGAGCGCGAAATCCAGCATTGCTGACTTTGACCGGGCAGTCAACGTCAGTTGCCCCTTATGGATTTTCACGGGCATGAAATCTATCTTGCTAACTTTGACCGGGTGGTCAAGGTCATTTGCCCCTTTTGAATTTTCACGGGCGCGGAATCCAACTTACTGATCTTGTCGTGGCGGTCAATGTCGTTTGCCCCTTTTGGATTTTCACGGGCGCGGAAATTCAGCTTGCAGATCTTGATCGGGCGGTCAAGGTCATTTACCCCTTTTGGATTTTCGCGGGCGCGAAATCCAACTTGCTGATCTTGATAGGGCGGTCAAGGTCATTTGCCACTTTTGGATTTTCGCGAGCACGGAATCCAGCTTGCTGATCTTGATTCGGCGGTCAAGGTCGTTTGCCCCTTTTGAATTTTTGCAGGCGCGGAATCCAGCTTGTTGACTTTGACCGGGCGGTCAATGTCATTTGCCCCTTTCGGATTTTCACAGGCGCGGAATCCAGTTTGCTGATCTTTGATCAGGCCGTATAGGTCCTTTGCCCCTTTTCGATTTTCGCGGGTGCGAAATCCAGCTTGCTGGCTTTGACCGAGCGGTCAAATGTCCATTGCCTCTCCTGGACTTCGGCAGGTGCGGAATCCAACTGGTTGACTTTGATCGGGCGGTTAAAGTCCTTGGTTTCTTGGATTTCCTTGGGTTGGAAATCCTGTGGCTTGACCTTTTGACCAGATGGTCAGGGTCCTAGCCCTTCTCTCGGATTTTGTTGGGCAGAAAATCTTGTGGCTTGACCTTTTGACCAGATGGTCAGGATCCTAGCCCTTCTCTCGGATTTCCTTGTGCAGGAAATCTTGTGGCTTGACCTTTTGACTAGATTGTCAAGGTCCTAGCTCCTTTTCTCAGATTTCCCTGGGTAGGAAATCCAGCTGCTTGACCTTTTAACCGGGCGGTCAAGGTCCTTGTCCTTTCTCTTCTGGCTTTTCGCGAGCGCAGAATCCAGTTGTTTGACCCTCGGACCGGGCGGTCAAGTTCCTTTGTTTCTTTTGTTTTGAGTTTTCGCAAGCGCGAAATCTCTTTGTTCGCCCTTGGTCCGTGTGGACAGGGCCCTGTTTTGCTTGACAAATAGTATGTTTGTCATGTCCCTTTTCCTTGGGCTGGTATCTTCAACTACTCGGTTGACAACCGTCACGCTGTCAGGCAGCTGGGTTGACAAGACTTGATTGACTTGTCATATCCCGTCTCTTAGGTTGATAACCTCAATAATCTGGCTGATGAGTCCGACAACTTATCATTTACCTGCCTGTGGTTTCCTCTGTGCGTAGGATTTCTTTATCTTTTGCCTTGTTATTTCAGCATTAGCATCAGCATCGCATCATCTTGCAAGCACCCATTCTTGTGTTAGCATCAGCCTCGCATCGGCTTTTGCATTGGCATCTCACATTGGCATCACATCCCCAGCATTTAGATCAGTTGTTGCATGCATTTCGCATTCGCATTTGCATTTGGCAACAAGTCGTGACTTTCAGTGCATCCGCCGGATAAGTGACTTACTGCCTACAACAAACACCATCCTTCTGTAACCTCAAAATGGGGGTATCTTGTCAACCCTGAGCATCGGTCTTGGTTCCTTTTGTCCCTCGACCTCGCTCAGGGAGGGG
>JAMKQA010016812.1:0-27613 GCA_024699735.1 Posidonia australis
GAACAGTCTGTCGCTCTTGATGTCGGTATATATATTTTTGAATTCATGCTAAGACACTTAAAATCTTTTTCACGTTATAATATTTATGAAAATAAGCACAATTGAATAATCATCAAAATTAATGTAATATTTCTAACAGTAACCTCTGTTCCTCTTTTCTCTTCATTTCTTCTTTTGTTTCGCCTTGGGTGGTGGCTGGACGGATGGGTTCCGACGGTTTCGACGGGGTTTGGCCGTCGGGGTGATGGGTTCTGAAGTGGCTGCTTGCGGTTTGGTCACCAGTGGTGCTGGCCCTAGTGGCGTGTTGGCTGCGGGTAAGTGGCGAGGTAGCGGGGGTCGCCCGACGGTTAGGTGGCCCGCCGGTGGGCTGCGGGTTGTTGTTAGGGTCAGCCGTGAGGTGGTGGAGACGATGGGCTGAGGAGGTGGTGATGAATGGTCGTGGAGAAGATGATGGTGGCTGTAGATTTTGGTGGGTATGTGGGTAAATGGATTGGAGAGGCTGTGAAGAAAGTTCAAGGTTTGGGGAAATTCTTGCTGTTGCTATACCGCCACGTTTTGATAAAATTCCATGCTGCTCTTCTTACGCTGCTTCTGATTTTTTGGTGCAAACTGCCTTGAATCAGATTATCCTTTTTGAATTAACTGTTGAATCATGCTTGATAGCTTATCCAGAGTGTTTTATTTCTGTACCTTTTAAACAAGAAGATACTGCCATATGATTTGCACATTTCCATGTAACACTGAACTATAGCTGTATGCCTGTTTATTCTTGTATTTCTGCCACTATATGCTGTAATGCTCTTTGCAATGCTATGTCTGACTTCGTCTTGGGCTCTATTCTGCTTACATATTTTGCACTTGCCGTGCTGACTGCTGCTATTTAACTCTAGGTTGGACTTTTTTCCTTTCCGTAGGATGACCCAGTTTCCGAGGCAGGGACCCCACAATCCTCGCGGGACACGCCTTTTAGTTCTCGTTCCAGATGACGAGGCAGTTCTTCAGGGTCACGGGCCTCTAGCAGCTCGGCTCCTGCTGTCCCTGCCGAGGTAAGTCCAAACTGGAAGTAAATGAGTATTTAAATCCGGTGTTTTCTGACAAATGCATTCTCAGGAGTCTGGAAATTTTGAGGGGCGGTTGCTGAGTGACCGTCATATCTTTGAGAATCCCGAATTTAGGGTAATTTTCTCGCTTTGATGTACTTTATTTGCTATCTACTTTTGACTTGGCTTTAACTTTATTCTTGACATTTCAGGAGGGGGATGCAGACCGGATCATGCGGTGCCACTGGGGCCTGATGCTCGATCATTTCCATCGTTTGCTCGATTTTCTGCAGGACTTCCTCCTCCACCGATCACCAGTTGGAGGTTTGCTCCGAATACCCATTATACATGGTCATTACAACTTCTTCAAAGCCCTGGTAGAAAGATGGAGGTTTGAGATGCACACCTTCCACTTGCCATTCGGTGAGCTGACTGTCCTGCCTGATCAGTGGGCCCTACTGACGGGCCTTCCTTTCGGTGACGAGCCGATTATAGGTGAGACCACCCACGGCTTCCACCTTGCGCCTGCACATTTGGGTCATGTCCCTCCTAAGCCACCTAGGGGGAAACATATGATCACCGTGGGGTGGTTGAGAGAATGGGACAAATTCTAGCCCAACCCTGAGCCTGATAGTGAGGAAGCAGATTTTGTATTGAGGCACTTTCTGCTGGAGCTGCTAGCCATGATCTTCTGCGATTCGTCGGCCAATTGTATCCATGCTGACTGGATTGCGTATCTGACCAACCTGGAGCATCTGGATCATTATGATTGGGCCGGTGCTAGTTATACTTGGCTGATCTGTGGGCTTGACAATGTAGTCAAGCTTGGGCGCCGTTCTTATGTGGGGCTATACCCTCTGTTGACTGTAAGTATTTGCTTCCATTACTTTGCAAAACAAATTTCCTTTATGCTTTATATTTGATAAACTGACTTGTGCTTGCATTTGCAGTACTGGGTCATGGAGCACATCACCAGAGGGCATAGCTTTGGCCGTCTGCAGGACGAGCTCCTGCCCCTTCCCCGCCAGTGGGTCGAGCTTGACCACTGGGTTGCTGCTGGGGTGTTTAGCTATGAGTCCTACCGGTATCTGCTGAACCTGGTAGAACTCGAGGATGTAAGCCTCTTCTACCATTAGACTTTAACTTTGCATGCCTGTTTTACTTTGTTTGCTTACAATTCCCTATTTCTATAACATGTTCACCTACGCCCTTTTGCTCGATACAATGGCTTCGACTGGGCTCCCTTGAACTCTGGCCGCGTTCTTAGGGACAAACAGGTGAAATTCTATTGCATGAAGAAGTCGGCCTACTACCTTCCAGGGCGTGTGCGGCATCAGTTCTTGGATGTATTTTGCATTCCTACCGCTCCTCCTGTTGACATGGATCGCCCGGCTACAACTCGTTCGGTTGCTAGAAGCCGGCATGCAGCTGCCATAGCTTCTCAAGACAGGCACGTCCTTCGAGAAGTCAACTACACAGACTACCTTGCTTGGTACAGGCGTGTGGGGAAGCCCTATCTCTTTGAGGAGGCAGTGCGGGACAGCCAGCGCGGGATGTGGTATGCATCTAGCTGGGCCCAGGTACAGGATTTTCACTTCTGCTTTACATTGCTATCATGTGAATTATGAAAGTCTAACATTCGCTATAATTCACAGGGCTTCGAGGAGCAATTTGGCGCCTTCTATGCTGCTATTCGCCGAAAGAGGGTAAAATTCTTACTTTGCAACCTGCCATCTTGGCTGTATTTGACATATCTGTTGTTTTGCAGGAACTGCGCTGGCGCAACATCATCCGGGTATGCTTCTCTCTTCTGCCCCTGCTACCACTTTTAAAATTCTTATTGCTATCATAAGTTTGATTTTGCAGCAAGACTTTCCTACTCAAGGAGTGAATGTAGCCAGCAGCGGGGATTTTACTATGGAGGCGTCTGAGGAGGATCGTTCAGACACTGAGGTTACCCAGGGGGTTCGCGACTCTGCTCCTCGCTCTCAGGCTACTGCAGCTGCTCAGTGGTCGCGCCGAATCACTCGACGAGGCAACAGACTCTTGTCTGAATACTTCCAAAAGGTGGCATCTGACGAGGAAGATTCGGACGACGAGTAGCTTTTACTTATAATTTTTGGAAATTCTGTAATAACACTGGCACATTGTAACCTCTTCTGAAAATTTATAAGAAAAATTCTGATTTTGCGATGTGCCCCTCGAGGTTTTGTATGTGCAGGCTATATGCAAAACATTCTATGCAGGGTTATAAAAATGGTGCCGATTTGGCGATGTCCATATTTAGAGGAGGTACTGCTGAAATTTTGCAGCCATTCCAGGCGCCACCTAGGTGCGCCGCCTCGGTGCGCCCCCAAAAATGGCGAGTTTTGTTTTTCTTTTTTTGCTGAAAACCCTTTTTCTCTTCTATATAAGCTCGCGCCCTGCGAGAAACAACGCTGTCTTTTCTGAAAAAACACGACGGCAGACCTTGCTTTTTCGCTCTTTGCTCACTTTCTGATCCTTCTGGGCATGGATTCTGTATTACCATGGTAAGGGCGACTGCATACATGTATTTCCTGTTGCTCTCCTATTGTTTCCTTGCAGATTTGCTTTGCATTATATCACTTTCATGGCAAAAACTTCGGTACATGCTTCTTGATTTTGCAAATGCTTCTTTGTATCATATTCTGCTAGATTGCTATGCTTGTCCCATGTTTATGTCAAGTCTTGTCTTTTTACTGCCATATTTGGTTTGAATCTGTGCCTGCAGAGTTATCCGACCATGGTGACCCCTAAGCACTGCTCTGACGCTCTACATGGCTGGATTGACGCCTTAACAGCCGATGATCGAAAGCAACTCCGGATCTGGGGAATTTCCTCCTCCCTCCTATGTATAGCCAAGGTGGAGGTTAATTGGCATTTGCTGTTTGCCGTGGCCCGATTTTGGAAGCCAACCCCACATGTTTTCCGCTTTGGGCCAGTGGAGATGAGTGTAACTCTAGAGGAACTCAGACGAATCTGTGGCCTATCACCGTTCATGTCCCCGCCAGTGTTTACCTGCCATGACAGTTATGTTCATGTTGTGAGCCGACTCACATGTATTGCCAGAGATGTCTGTGAGGAGAAACTCATCTGCCGAGATGGTCCTACACCCATGGTGCGCCTGGACTATTTTGATGCAATCATTGGTGCCCGCTCCTCCATGGGTACCCTGTGGCTTTATTGCTTTGTGCTGCGTTTCCTTGGGGAGCTGATCTTTAGTCATGGCTGGACGACTGTGGCTATCGAGGGTGTGGCGCCCTGGTGCAGGTAGCAAATCATTGACATTTAATTATTCTGCAGTGCTTTCATTAACCATAATTCCATTTTTGCCAAGTTTGGTTTGCTGCCCACATGGGAATGAAAATTCTACGCCCTCGGCCTTCTGCTTTTGAAGCCTATAACCGCACTTATCATTCAAGGACACTCCTAGGGGTACAAGAACTGTGCGACAAACTACGGAATCTTGATGCGGATTCTGTGACATAGTGCATTATATCCTCGGCGTCTCGGACCTTTACTGCTTTCTTCAATGCCACAGACATGCGACTCGTGGTTCTCCCTGGATTCTCTAGAGGCATGGAGTATCACCCTGTCCGAGTCCTTTGCCAGTTCGGCTTCTGCCAAGACTCTATTGAGCAAAGCCCCTGCCCTGACCAATATAAAAAGCATGCTTTTGGCTCAAGTGCATCTACTTCTGAGTTGGCCCGACAAATGAGTGCTGGCATCAAATCCTCCGGTCTCGCCATTACTAAAGGCTCTGGTTGTACAGCGGAATATGAGGCTGAGATAAGGGAGACATGGCCCCTGATCTAGATTCCGCCTAGTGGCACTAATTTCACGGGGGCTAGTAGTTCAAAGAGGCCTCGAGCTGTTTAGCAAAATTTGTATCCATGATAGGCCATAAAAAAATTGTTGGCATTGATGTCACTTTGCATTGCTTATACTGGTTCATGTAAGTCCACATCTGCTTTTAGGATAAATTAACTGGCATGTCCCTAGTTTCAAATCCCTCCACTTTAAAGAAGTGACTAACATGCCCCTGGTTGAATGCTTATTTGCCCATATTACAACTCATAAGGCAGCTGACATGCCCCTGGTCGAAATGCGAACAAAATGCCTTGCAAAGTAAATGCAAATATACTTGACTAAAATGCGCCCTAGCCAAATGCTTATACGACTCATAAGGCAGCTGACATGCCCCTGGCCGGAATGCGAACAAAATGCCTTGCAAATATACTTGACTAAACTAAATGCTGCGCAAAAGACACAAATGCAAAGAAGTGGTTAATTGATATATTGGTGCCCTCAGCGCCAAGGAAGTCTGTTTTGCCTGCGATAGAAGGTGACACTGTCCTCGACTCATGCGATACTAACCTAGGCATTTAGGTTTATTTGTGGCTCTCCTTGGGATTCATGGATCTCATGCCAAATTCTTGGGGTCCTATACCTACTTTTTAAGGATTCATTTTCTTTTCTCCCACATAGGCATGCTAACCGACCCTACCCCTGCTTGGAGGTAATAAACACTTATGCTGAGGGGGGTGGCTGCTATTTCCCTTGTGCTGAAGGGGTGGCTAGTCCCTTTGATCATATGGGCTTAGTAAGTGCATGCTCCGACTCCTCTACAAGCTAAATGGTAGGAGTAAGGTTGTTCACATGCCTCTCTCAATGGAGCTCAACTTCTGTCTACTACTTCTGTCTCCTTATTTTCTTTTGTGCTCCAAGGTCTTGTGCATTTTTTCTTTATTGCTCACACTCTCTCTAGACCTAACATTTTTACTCCCTCTCGAGATATAGGTCCTGTGGGAATTTGTGCATTTAGTCCATTCCTCTGAAATCTCTCTCTCACACCCTAAGCTTCTAGGGTAGTAGCACATGAGGAGGACTTGACACATCTTACGCAAGCAGGCTCCCAATTTTCCTCATTGGGCAATGATGATGCTAAATAAAAGAAAAGGTGCAGAAGATTATTCATGCTGTGCAATGATGCAATACTAATATGAAAATGCATGACTCATGGTGCAAGGCATTAGGATCGACTGAGAGTCATTGATAGTAGTTCTTTAAGTAGGAGGCATTGACGGACTCTGATTGCTCTGTATGATCCATGCCTTCAAGAATGATTGCACCCCCTGATAGGGCCTCCTTAACCACAAAAAGTCTGCGCCAGTTGGGCCAAAATTTTCCCCGTGTATCTGGCAAATGAATGGCACGCAGGACCAAGTCTCCTGGTTCAAAGCTTCTAGGATGGACTTTCTTTTGATAAGCTCGGGCCACTCTCTTCTGGTAGCATTGGGCATGATGCAGAGCATGCAACCTATGCTCATCAATTAGATAAAGTTGAACATTACGGTCTTGTACCCACTCAGCCTCTTCTAATTCTGCCTCCCTCAAGATTCTTAACGAAGGAATCTCCATTTCGAAGGGAAGGACTGCTTCCGTGCCATACACCAAAGAGTAAGGTGTTGCTCCTGTGGATGTCCGGATGGAGGTTCTATAAGCCCATAACGCATAGGGCAGTTTTTCATGCCAATCTCTATGAGTCTCAGCCATTTTTTTCAAGATCTTCACCAGATTCTTGTTAGCCGATTCTACTGCACCATTCATCTGAGGTCGATAGGGGGAGGATCTGTGATGTCTAATCTTGCAACTCTGGAGGAAATCCTCAACTCTCTTTGCTATAAAATTAGTTCCATTGTCTGAAATGATAGCAAATGGAACCCCATATCTGGCGACAATATTATTCTTGATGAATTTTTCTGTAATAGATGCTATGACTGTCTTGTAGGACGCTGCCTCGACCCATTTCGTAAAATAATCAATGGCCACCAGAATATAACGGTGCCCATTGGATGCTGCAGGATGAATGGCCCCGATAACATCAATTCCCCAAGTAGAGAAAGGCCAGGGTGATGACATGCTATGCAATTGCTGTGGGGGAGCATGTATAAAATTGCCGTGTATCTGGCAGTTATGGCATCTTTTGACAAAATGGCAGCGGTCTGTTTCCATGGTGGACCAGAAATACCCTTTTAGCATAATTTTCTTGGCTAGAAGAACCCCATTCATATGTGGGCTGCAGGTGCCTGCATGGACTTTCAACGTTAACTCATCTGCCTCCTTTTTGTCTACACATCTAAGGAGCATCTGATTATAAGATCTTCTGTATAGTTGCCCGGCCCCGAGCACATATTTGGATGCTAACCGTGTCAGGGTCTTCTTATCTGACGCAGAAATGTAAGGAGGGAAACTACCGGACTTCAAAAATGCTTCAATATCACTATACCAAGGCAGTTCATCAGATGACGGTGCCTCTTGGATATGCATACAATGTGCCGGTTGTTCAATGCATGTGACTGAAATGTCTATAGCCTGTGCCTCTGGGAGTGATAACCATGATGCCAGGGTTGCCAGGGCGTCTGCATATGCATTCTTGGCTCGCTTCTTGAAGGAAAACTTGACATCTTCAAATTCTTCAATCAATTTCAGCAAGTGTTCATGATATAATACAAGCTTCTGGTCTTTTGTCCTCTAGTCACCATTGACCTGTGAAATAACCAGCATGGCATCGCCAAATACGTGGAGCTCTTGAGCGCCTTGGTCCCTTGCTATCTGTAAGCCTAAGATACAGGCCTCATATTTGGCTTCATTATTGGTGCATTCAAACGTCAGCTTTCTTGCAAAGGGAATAAGTTGTCCTTATGGCGTTGCTAAAACTGCACCGATGCCTCTTCCTCGCTTGTTGACTGCACCGTCAAAATACAAACACCATTGATGCTCGTTCTGAGGTCCCTCTGGTTCCTCGTCACCCATTGCAAACAATATATCCTCATCTGGGAACTGGGTCTGCAAAGGCTGGTACTCCGGCAAAGGTAAGTCGGCCAAGTGATCCGCCATGGCTTGTCCTTTCATGGACTTCTGTGTGACAAAGGTGATATCGTATTGGGACAACATCACCTGCCATTTAACGCATCTGCCCACCAAAGCTGGCTTCTGGAATAGATATTTGATTGGGTCATGCCGACATAACAAGAGAACCAAATATGCCATCATATAATGCCGATGGCGCTGTGTGGCCCACACCAGGGATAATCAGACTTTCTCTATCGGGCTGTATTTAACCTCGCAGTCATTGAACTTTTTGCTGAGGTAGTAAATAGCTCTCTCTTTCCGCCCAGATTTGTCATGCTGGCCTAAAACTGCGCCCATTGAATGCTGCGTGTTAGAGAGATATAGTAACAAAGGGCGCCCTGGCACGGGGGGAACTAAAACTGGAGGCTTCACCAGTAGATGCTTTATCCTGTCGAAGGCCGCTTGACATTCCTCATTCCAAGAAGTCTGAGCATTTTTCCTTAGCAGCTTGAATATGGGCTCACATATAGGCGTAAGCTGTGCAATGAACCTGCTGATATATTGCAGCTTGCCTAATAAACCACGAATTTCATTCTCAGTGGTTGGGGGAGGCATGTCAATGATAGCCCTGACTTTGTGAGGGTCCACTTCAATTCCCCTCTGACTGATGATATCACCCAGTAGCTTTCCAGAGGATACCCCAAATACACATTTGTTAGGGTTCAAGCAGAGCTTATACTTTCGTAGGCGCTCAAATAATCTTCTTAAACAGGTAAGATGGTCCTCGGGCTCCTTAGATTTGGCAATCATGTCGTCCACGTACACTTCAACCTCTTGATGCATGAGATCGTGCAACAAAGCTGTCATAGCCCTTTGATATGTTGCACCTGCATTCTTTAATCCGAATGGCATCACCCTGTAACAGAAGACTCCCCATGGAGTAATAAAGGATGTCTTCTCCATATCTTCTTCAGCCATTCTGATTTGATTATACCCAGAAAACCGATCCATAAAAGACAACATCTTATGTCCTACATTGTTGTCTACCAGAATATCGATGTGAGGGAGCGGGAAATCATCTTTGGGGCTCGCTTTGTTGCGATCTCGATGATCTATGCACATGCGAACCATTCAGGATACCATGGCCTACATCAACCAAGGGCCACCTCTGATACAAGATGAGCCTGCCCAAGTAGAGGACCTGGGGGACATGCTACCAGTTTATGACGAGTACACTGATGCAAACTGGTATGATCAAGAGACTACGATTAACTCTCTCTACTAGCACTCGCACTCATTTCCAGTAATCCCTGCAAAAGTCGACCCCCCACCCAGGCCTCTAGATCCTACAAAGATAAGTGGGCCCACCAAAAGCATTCATGACTACATTAGCCAAGGAGAGACTAAGAAAAGTATCAGTCCAATCGAACCCTCGTAGAGACACCAAACCACCCAGGGCGTGTTGAAGGAACCAAGCCGAGACTAGTCCAACCGTGACCTTGATAAGGCAAAGACTAGATGCAAATCGAAAGAAAAACCAATAGATGCACCACTATCATTTCAACCCTCCACACCAAGAGTAGGCTCATATAGCCACCTCATAGGTAAGGCCCTCTATTTGGAAAGGGAAATAAGAAGCTCAACCAAGCTTGACTAGGGGCAAGGTCCCATTTATTTCCAAAACATGTAAATAAGGCATTTAATTTCCCTTCTTTAACATTTCCTTCAAATTTTATTTGTCATCTCTTTATATGCTAGGTTAAATTTAATAATAGCAATAAAGAAAATAATATTAAAGATGATTGATGAGTGTGAGTCACGCCCAACACCTTAGAACATTAAGCAAAACTACCAACATATTATCTAGGATTTTTTCTTAAGTAGAGACTATAAACCTAGGGAAGGACCACCTAATGGGTAGGATGACCTAAAGATACCTTTCAGATCCGTGGAAGTTACATGTACTCTAGAAGTACACCCTTCAATCAACATACTAAAAGCTTAAAAAGGATTCAAGACCTAGTACCAACGAAGGAACAAAGTTATCTCCTACATAGAAAAAAAGCTAAGCAACTAGGGTAACCTTAACCTGGGTTTTATCTTCACAAACACCAAACACGAGGAGATAAGAGCAAAGTAGGCTCAGAGCCTAGACATATCATAAAAGGGGCTCACCTTGTGCTGTGTGGCCTTTTAACATAAGTCCGAGAAGGCTGTAATGGAGGAGCACATTAAAAAAAACCAAAAACATAGAAAGCGCCCAAAAAAAGGGGAGTGCACATAAAAGTTGGGTATGTCGTCATAACATAAGTCCAAGAAAGCAGTGATAGGCAGGTACTCAAAATGAAGTGAGACAACTAACGAGCAAGTAGATGCGTAACACCTGTAAATTTTATTTTGCAATTATTTACATTTTATGAATTTTATTCCTGGAAGGGTGTTACTGTTCCGAGGTCGTTGTGTGGTTTTGTACTTTTGGGCTGGGGCCTCGTGGGCTTGCTTATGTTTGCGTGTCCCTACGCGTGGTTTGACACTGTACGTTGTGGCATTGTGTGTGTGGGGCCCAAGTGTGGGTCCATGTCGGACCCATGTGTGGGGTCCGCGTGGGGCCCACATTTGTGGGTCGGTGGTTGAGGTTTGCAGTTGGTCTCGTGGTTGGGTGCGTGCGGTGGCTGACAAGGCTAGTTGTTGAGGGAGTATAGGTGTGTGCAATGCTGACTGGTTGCATGCACACGGCCACCTACTCCTTCTGCGTAGCTTTTTAAGCTGGAGGCCTCTGCCATGCACAACCCAAGCCTTCTCCTCTTTCCCTGCACATTCTCTCCGCCCCAAGCACACATCCTTCCTCTCCTTCCTCCACTCATTCTCTCTCCCTCCACTCACTTCCTTCCTCCCACGTCTCCCTCTTTTCTCTCTTCCACTCTCGCTCTCTCCCCTTGTTTTCTCCTCCTCGCGACCTCCTCTCTGTTTGGTGTGCTCGAGGGCTGGCGATGGTGTGCGGCGGCTCGTGGTGGCGTGTGGAACTCGCGTGGAGTGCTCCCGTGGCCGTGGTTGCGTCGTGGTCGCCGGAGTCGGCTGGAGAATCACCGGAGAGCATTCTCAGGTACGCATCTCCACCTCATGTAATAGAGAGCATGAAATTGGTAGAAATTGATAAGATTGCATGGAATCTAGGTAAATTTACATTGCTTGAATTTATTGTGATTTTATGAGAATTTATTGGCATTTATGATAGTTGGTGCGTTTTGGGTCCTTTGACCCTTCTGCCTTTCCGATTTTATATCTTGATGCATGGTGAGTGAATTTTAGTTTTGTTTGTTAGGATTTGGAGGAGACTCGAGCGTCTACATCTTATGTTTTATGCAAGGTTTTTGGTGCTTGTTTAGGGGGTCCAATCGGAGGTCCTAGTTGGGGCGATTTCGGACGGTAGGGTTTGGGCCGCTATCTGGTTTCGCAGAATTTGACATACCGAAATGAAAACGACATACCGAATCAGTTAATTTTGGTATGCCAATTTCGTTCGGTATACCATTTTTCTGTGTTTGGTCCTCCGATCGATTCGGCCTGCGGAATCACCCTGGTTGACCGAATCAGTAGATTTTGGCATACCAAACCTGATTTTTGAGCATGCCGAATCAGGGCCCAAATGAGTTTATAAAATGCGTTTTCCAAGGGTTTTATGGATTGCCTTGTTTTGTCCCAGTGAGAAGGGATTGTGGGCCATCAGCGTTGGTCCCCAGGGACACCTGACGCGTCGCTTTGCCGAGGTTTTGGAAGAATTTTCAAAGATATGAAAACAGTTTGGAAAGTGGATTTCAAGGAAATAGTTGGCCTGTTTGGAAAATGTTTTTCCTCGTTTTCTGTGTGCGGGCCAAGACTGTGGGACCGTGTCGTCGGAACCAGGGAATGTGACAACATTCTCGGGAGGTAGGGCGCGACTCCCTGATTGAGGTCGGGGGTCGAGATACCTGAGGCTGAGGGGCATCGGGTCTTGGAGGTATGAGACTCCTTGACTGTCATCTTAAGGCTAGGTTTGTGATCCGCGTGTTGAGGTGTCTTGTGGCATGACGGGGAGGTATGATACTCCTGCTGTCACTGTGAGCACTGAGGCCTGGGTGTCGTCGGGTGTGGAGATACGACACTCCCTCCTGAGCACTGTGTGTGGAGGACGTCGTTAGGAGGCGTACCCTATGGTGGCCAGTACGGGTGGGACACGTGGCCCGTAGCTGGTAGCGTCCTGAGAGACAGGACAGCCTTCCCAGGAAGGAGTTGGCTTTGTGAGGGTTCTCCAGGTGGGAGAATCGTAGGACAACGTGGCTCCTGCACAGGGTGACACGTCATGGCAGTGCAGACGTTGTTGGTTGCTCTTCGACGAACTTTGTGTGGTTTTGGCCATTGAGGGCCTTTGCTTGTGGCTTTGGGCTAGTAGAGCCTCGGTTGTGATTTTGGCCAATGTGGGCCTGGTTTATGAGGTTTTGAGAAATGGTTTGCGAAATGAATTTAAAGGGAAAAATTGATTATGGTTTTGTTTTCTGCGATTTTCGTAGGGTGCGTACTGGGTGACTTTTGTCACTCATACATTTTCCTCGTGTTCTTGGTTTGCAGGTGCAGGCATGCAGACGTTTAGCGTAGTGCACATAGTCTGGAGTCTCCTAGCCGCACACATAGGTTCCTAGTAGTTAGATATTTACTGTTTGGCTTTAATTTTCTCGTAATTTGATTGTTTTAAATTATTGTGGAAAATGTAGGGCGTGACAGTTTCTAGTATCAGAGCTCCAGGTTCACTAGGTTGCACTACACCTAGGGTGTCCAGTCTAGAGACTCCTTAGGTTTTGCATATATGGTAGAGTCTGCACCTGATTTTCGCTATGGTTTTCTGGTTGTTGTTTTGTCTGTGGTGTAGGTACTTTACCTTTCTCCGGCAAGATGTCTCCTTGTGGTCGTAAGGGAAGGCCCTCATCATGGAGACCGAGTCCCCAGAGGACGTAGGCGGATGGAAGGCTGTTCGTGCAGAACTTAGGAGTTTGGCAGACGGGATCTCTCACGCGTTCAGCAAGAATAGTGTTAGTGAACCGTCTGGTGACCCATGGCTGAACCAGTTCACGAAGCTTCTTCTGCTGTCGTTCAGGGGCAAGGTTAGTGCTGAGGAGAGTAAGGCCTGGTTGGAGAAGGTGGTGAAGATGCTGGAGAGCATGGCGTGCCCAGAGGAGCATTAGGTGCAGTTGGCGACCTACCTATTAGATGGTGAGGCAAATAGGTGGTGGAAGTCTGTGAGACGATTGAAGTTCCCGGACTCAGTCACTGTTAGCATCCAGTGGAAGGACTTCAAGGCGGCCTTCTATGACAAGTATTTTCCCGCTCATGTGAAGGAGCAGCTTCGTCGAGATTTTCGGAGTCTGGAGCAGGGCACAATGTCGGTGCTCGAGTATGAAACTGAGTTCGCCCGATTGGAACGTTTTGCTCCTGCCTAAGAGTCTGAGGAGGAGCGAGCGTAGAGGTTTCTGGACGGCTTGAACTCTGGGCTACTGGTGAAGGTGATGGGCTATACGTGCCACACTGTGGAGGACATGGTTTGGATGGCTTATCGCTTCGAGGCGGAGCATCAGAAGTTTCTGGAGAGTCGTCCTAAGGGGAAGGGTAAGTCTTCTTTCACTTCTCGGTTCTCTTTCTCCGGTCCTCCCAGTGTCGGTAGTTTGGGTAGCCTAGAGAAGAAGCAGAAGGCGAGGTCCAGTGTTTTCTCTACGGGCCGGCGGAGTTTTGCTGAAGGTAGCGAAGCTGACCTCAGTTAGACATGGTCCAATGTTCCCAGTGGGAACCAGTGCTTCAACTGTGGTCGGGTGGGCCACATCGCTGCATATTGTCCTCATCCTCGGCAGCCTTCAGCCTCTGTGGTGTGCTACAATTGTGGAAAGGCGGGACACGTTCAGAGATCTTATCCAGAACGGCCTAAGAAGGCAGGCAGCGTGCCACAGCAGCCGACTAGGGGACGGTTGTTCACCATTGCAGCTCCAGGCACTGGATCTTCGGGAGATGTGGTTGAGGGTAAGGATGAATAGTTTGTTTTGTAACCCTCTGAGATATGTTGTAATCTCCTTGTAATCTGGACATCTGCCTGATTATATGGATGTGTGGTGTTGTTTTGTTTGGCCATCAGGTTCTTTTATTGTGGCTGGCTGGATGGCCAAAGTGTTGTTTGACTCAGGGAGTTCTTTCTCCTTTATCTCTGAGTCTTTTGCAAGGGAGTGGGGAGAGAGACTAGCTAGACTGGCCTTTCATCTCAGCGTGGTGACGCCGCTGGGGTAGCACAGTTTGGCATGGAGGTATCTGCGGTCTGTTGACTGGACGTTGAATGGCAGAGAGTTTGACGCCAGCCTGATCATGATGGACATGCAGGAGTACGATGTGATACTTGGCATGGATTGGTTGGCGCAGTAGTCCGCTTTGATCGACTGTACTCGAAGGAGAGTTTATTTTGGGTCTCCTGAGGATGGGTCTTTCTTTGTGCAAGGTGGGTGTCAGGGTGAGCCTAAGCTTGTCATTTCAGTTATGAAGGCTTATAAGTCTTTGGCTAGGGGTTGCATGGGGCATCTAGCTAGTATAGTTACCTCCACTTCTCCTGAGTTGGGTGTTCACGACATCTCTGTGGTGTGTGAATATCTCATCGTTTTCCCTGACGATTTGCCTGGTACGCCACCTCACAGGGAAGTAGAGTTCTCGGTCGATCTGATTCCCGATTCTGATGCTGTGTCGAAGGCTCCTTATCGCATGGCGCCAGCGGAATTGCGAGAGCTCAAGATTCAGTTGCAAGAGTTGCTAGACAAGGGATTTATCAGGCCGAGTGTGTCTCCGTGGGGAGCGCCTGTCTTGTTCGTCCGTAAGAAGGATGGTTCGCTCCGACTGTGTATAGATTATCGGATGCTGAACTAGATCACGTTGAAGAACAAGTATCCCTTGCCCCACATTGATGACCTGTTCGACCAGTTGCAGTCTGTATTGGTGTTCTTGAAGATTGATCTGAGGTCAGGGTACCACCAGTTGAGGATTCGAGACTCAGACATTCAGAAGACTGCTTTTCGGACGTGGTACGGGCATTACTAGTTCACAGTCATGCCTTTCGGCTTGACCAATGCACCGGCTGAGTTTACGGATCTAATGAACAGGATTTTCAGCCTTTTTCTGGACCAGTTCGTTGTGGTTTTTGTTGATGACATGATGGTCTATTCTCCTGATGCTGAGACTCACGCCTTGCACCTGAGGGCGGTTTTGGATACTCTGAGGCGTCATCAGCTGTACGCCAAATTCTCCAAGTGTGAGTTCTGGCTGAGCGAAGTCATGTTCTGTAGCCATTTGATTTCTGGAGAAGGCATCAGAGTGGATCCTGCCAAGGTTGAGGCGATGAGTAGTTGGAGCGACCTAGGACTGTGTCGGAGATCAGAAGTTTCTTGGGTCTGGCGGGCTATTATAGGAGATTTATCAAGGATTTCTCCTTCATAGCCGCGCCTTTGACAGAATTGACCAGGAAGGGAGTTTTTTTTTGCTGGGAAAAGAATTGTGAGGCGAGTTTCCAAGAGTAGAAGTCTAGTCTGGTTTCTGCCCCTGTGTTGACTCTACCTTCTGGAAGTGGTGGCTTCACTGTGTATAGTGATGCCAGTGGCGTTGGGTTAGGGTGTGTTCTGATGCAGCATGGCAATGTTATCGCATATGCTTCGCGCCAGCTGAAGGATCATGAGAAGAACTACCGACCCACGACTTGGAGATGGCTGTCGTAGTGTTCGCTCTCAAGCTCTGGCGACACTATCTGTATGAGGAGCAGTTTGAGGTCTTCACCGATCATCAGAGCCTGTAGTATATCTTCACGCAAAGGGACCTCAACTTGAGGCAGCGCCACTAGGTGGAGTATTTGAAGGACTATGATTTCAGCCTGTCCTACCATCCTAGCAAGGCCAACGTGGTCGCTGATGCCCTGAGTCGACGTACGCACATGATGGCGAGCCTGATGGTCAAGGAGTGGACTTTGTTGGTGGATCTGGTGAGCTGCATGCCGAAACGGCAAGCTCGCGGAACAGTTGGTGCCTGGGTGGCCAAACTGTCTGTTCGCCCTAAGCTGTTAGAGTTTGTTGTCGCCTGTCAGCAATTGGATCCATTTGTCCAGGTTGTGTTTGAGAAGCTGGAGGCTGGTGGAGAGCCTCATTTCTCTGTTGGGGCATATGGAGAGCTGAGGTACGACATGCGTCTGTATGTGCCCCTGCATGAGGAGGCCAGGTAGAGGTTGTTAGATGAAGCACATCGGTCTAGGTACACTATACACCCTAGTAGTACGAAGATGTACTGAGACCCGAAGCGGAGCTTTTGGTGGCCTGGCATGAAGAGAGATGTTGCTGACCATGTGGCGAGGTGTACTACCTGCCAGTTGGTCAAGGCAGAGCACCAGAGACCTGGAGGGACCCTACAGTCGTTGGATATCCTTGTGTGGAAGTGGGAGCACATCTTGATGGACTTCGTGGCTGGTTTGCCACAGACTCAAAGGAAGAACAACACTATGTGGATGATCGTGGATTAGCTAACAAAGTCTACTCACTTCCTGGCCATTCGGGTGAAGCTTCTGATGCACGGCTTGGTGGAGTTGTATGTCTCTGAGGTGGTGAGGCTGCATGGTGTAACGGTGTCCATTGTGTCGGACAGAGATACGAGGTTCACCTCATGGTTCTGGAGAACTCTGTAGGAAACCTTTGGCACTGTGCTCAACTATAGTACAACATTTCACCCTCAGTCGGATGGTCAAACAGAGAGGACTATCTAGACGCTGGAGGATATGCTCAGAGCATGCACTTTAGACTTCCAAGGGAGTTGGGAGGACCATCTACCACTGATTGAGTTCGCCTACAACAATAGTTATCACTCGAGCATCGGGATGACGCCATACGAAGCTTTGTACGGTAGGCCATGCAGATCGCCGATTTGCTGGAGCAAGGTAGGCGAGCGTCAATTGATTGGTCCTACGCTTGTGCAGCTGTATGCGGACAAGGTGGATTTGATCCGGAGTAAGCTGTTGGCTACATAGAGTCGGAAAAAGAGCTATGCCGACAAGAGGCGGTGACCACTGGAGTTTCTTGTGGGAGACTATGTGTCTCTGAAGGTGTCGCCGACCAAGGGTGTCATGCGGTTCGGGAAGCGTGGCAAGCTGAGTCCTTGCTATATTGGCCCGTACCAGATCACCCAGAGGATCAGTGGCTTATCGGCTAGATCTACCACCAGAGATATCATCCATGCACGACGTATTCCATGTCCCCATGCTGAGGAAGTCCCTGGCTGACGTTTCTCATGTGATCCCAGTTCAGCCAGGTGAGCTCTAGGAAGATCTGTCCTTTATGGAAGATGTCGTCAAGATTGTTGACCGCAAGGAGCAGGTACTGCGAAACAAGGTGATTCCACTGGTCTTGGTGCGATGGCGGCATCATGGAGCCGAGGAGGCCAGGTGGGAACGTGAGGAAGCCATCCTAGCCTAGTACCCATATCTTTTTGCCTTGTGATTTCGAGGGCGAAATCTTCTTTTAAGGGGGTTAGGATGTAACACCCATAAAAATCATTTTGTAATTATTTACATTTTATGAATTTTAGTCCTGGACGGGTGTTACTGTTTCGAAGCCGTTGTGTGGTTTTGTGCTTTTGGGCTTGGGCCTCGTGGGCTGGCTTATGTTTGCGTGTCCCTGCGCGTGGTTTGGCACTGTGCATTGTGGCACTATGCATGTGGGGCCCGGATGTGGGTCCATGTGGGGCCCATGTGTGGGGTCCGCATGGGGCCTGCATTTGTGAGTCGGTGGTTGACGCTAGCAGTTGGCCTCGTGGTTGGGCGCGTGCTATGGCTGGCGAGGCTGGTTGTTGAGGGAGTGTAGGTGTGCACGTGGCTGACTGGTTGCATGCACACGGCCACCTACTCCTTCTGCATAGCTTTTTAAGCTTGAGGCCTCTGCTGTGCACAACCCAAGCCTCCTTCTCTTTCCCTGCGCATTCTGTCCGTCCCGAGCACACATCCTTCCTCTCCTTCCTCCACTCATTCTCTCTCCCTCCACTCACTTCCTTCCTCCCACGTCTCTCTCTTTTCTCTCTTCCTCTCTCGCTCTCTCCCCTGTTTTATCCTCCTCGTGACCTCCTCTCTGTTTGGTGTGCTCGAGGGCTGGCAACGGTGTGCGACAGCTTGTGGTGGCGTGTCGAGCTCGCGTGGAGTGCTCCCGTGGCCGTGGTTGCGTCGTGGTCGCTAGAGTCGGCCGGAGAATCGTCGGAGCGCATTCTCAGGTACGCATCTCCACCTCATGTAATAGAGAGCATGAAATTGGTAGAAATTGATAGTATTGCATGGAATCTAGGTAAATTTACATTCCTAGAATTTATTGTGATTTTATGAGAATTTATTGGCATTTATGATGGTTGGTGCGTTTTGGGTCCTTTGACCCTTCTGCCTTTCCAATTTTATATCTTGATGCATGGTGAGTGGATTTTAGTTTTGTTTGTTGGGATTTGGAGTAGACTCAAGGGTCTACATCTTATGTTTTATGCAAAGTTTTTGGTACTTGTTTAGAGGGTCCGATCAGAGGTTTCAGTTGGGGCGATTTCGGAAGGTAGGGTTTGGGTCGCTTTCTGTTTCACAGAATTCGGCATATCGAAATGAAAATGGCATACCAAATCAGTGAATTTTGGTATACCGATTTCGTTTGGTATACCGTTTTTCTATCAGTTTGGTCCTTTGGTCGATTTGGCCTGCGGAATCATCCCGGTCAACCGAATCAGTAGATTTCGGCATACTGAACCTGATTTTTCGGTATTCGGTATGCCGGATCAGGGCCCAAATGAGTTTATAAAATGCGTTTTCTGAGGGTTTTATGGATTGCCGTGTTTTGTCCCATTAAGATGGGACTGTGGGCTGCTGGTCCCTTGGGACACCTAACGCGTCACTTTGTCGAGGTTTTGGAGGAATTTTCAAAGATATGAAAACGGTTTGGAAAATGGATTTCAAGGAAATAGTTGGCCTGTTTTGAAAAATGTTTTTCCTAGTTTTCTGTGTGTGGGCGCGAGACAGTGTGGGACCGTGTCATCAAAACCAAGGAATGTGACGACAATCTTGGGTGGTAGGGCGCGACTCCATGATTGAGGTTGGGGGCCGAGATACCTGAGGTCGAGGGACATCGGGTCCTGAAGGTATGAGATTCTTTGACTATCATCTTAAGGTTAGGGTTGTGGTCTGCGGGTTGAGGTGTCTTGTGGTATGATGGGGAGGTATGATATTCCTGCTGTCGCTGTGAGCACTAAGGCTCGGGTGTCGTCAGGTGTGGAGGTACGGCACTCCCTCCTGAGCACCGTGTGTGGAGGACGCCGTGAGGAAGTGTACCTTGTGGTGGCCTGTGCAGGTGGGACACGTGCCCTGTAGCTGGTAGCGTCCTGAGAGACAGGACAACCGTCCCAGGGAGGGGTTGGCTTTGTGAGGATTCTCTAGGTAGGAGAATTGCGGGACGTCGTGGCTCCTGCATAGGGTGACACGTCGTGACAGTGCAGATGCCATTGGTTGCTCTTCGACGGACTGCTTGTGGCTAGAGTTAGGTTGCCTGGTGCCTGGCTTCCCGACTCACTGTGTGTGGTTTTGGCCATTGAAGGCCTTTGCTTGTGGCTTTGGGCTAGTAGAGCCCCAGTTGTGGTTTTGGCCAATGTGGGCCTGGTTTATGAGGTTTTGTGAAATGGTTTGCGAAATGAATTTAAAGGGAAAATTTGATTATGGTTTTGTTTTCTGCAGTTTCGTGGAATGCGTATTGGGTGACTTTTGTCACTCATACGTTTTTTGTCGTGTTTTTGGTTTACAAGTGCAGGCATGCAGACATTTAGCGTAGTGCACATAGTCTAGAGTCTCTTAACCACACACACAGGTTCCTAGTAGTTAGATATTTACTGTTTGGCTTTAATTTTCCCGTAATTTGATTGTTTTAAATTATTGTGGAAAATGTTGGGCGTGACAAGATGTGTCGTCATAGAATATGTCCAAGAAGGCAGTGATGGGCGAGCATGTACAAAAAAATAACTTGAGAGGGGAACCTCCTAAAGAAAAAAGAAGAAAAAGAAAAATTAAAGTCAAAACCCTTAAGTAAGCTATAGGCGCATTAAGGCCAACCACTAACGAGCGGCACAAAGGCTATAACTGACATCGAGGGCCCCTTGAACCTTAAGTTTCCCCCACTCCTCCACATAAATAAGAAAGGGCCAGGAAAACCCTCGAAGCTCAAGGACTGAGTAAATATGGGAGGTAATAATCCACTATGGCCAGTAGGAAGTCCTAGGTCTTTAAAGGGTCTAGGCATAATAAAAAAGGACAACTCTCTCACCTTGGATAATACAAGGTGCTAATGCTAAATACATAAGAGAGAGGGCAGTGACTACACTCATCATCATTCATCATCATTAAAAAAATAAAAAATCTAAAAAAAATTAGAAAACCCAAAAATACCAAAAAAAACCAAAAAAAAAAAATAAGTAGTGCCATTCACCTTACCTACAAGTGAAGACATGGTGAGTAAGGAAACTAGAGTCGGTCTAGTTGATGATGTAACCATCGTCCACCAGATTTTTGAGTTAAACATCCTACTCAAGCGTACTTTCAAAGCTTCAGTGCATTTTTCTCCACAAAGACATTGTCCCACAATGATCTTTAGAGCATCCACGGATGACTCACCATCGGTGTCCACTAGGCTTTGATTTTCCATCTCTCAGTTGAAGCCAAGACTAATTCCTTCCACCTAATTTCAAATATAGGGGAATAAAGGACAGCACTGAAGTACTTTTCCTAGGCAACTTAGCCAACCTTTTGAGGTAGGGAAAGATACACCATTTTGATTACTAACTTGCTTATTAAGTGTGTAGGTATCACCTCACCACGTGTTAGTACATTAAGTCCCACCGTAAAGCTACATCAAGTCCCACTGTGGCATTACACCAAGTCCCACCGAGAACGGACTCCTACCTTTAGAGTCCCAACCGTATACATAGACACACAGCTCTGACTAAGAGGCAAAACCCCTATTTGGCAAAGAAAGGGTTCACTCCCACACCCAGTTCTTTAATAGAACTCCTTTACTTACCAAGTCGAGTTGTGGGACAATAGTCCTTTCTTGAGAGTACTGGTTATGCTCGAAGTCGGAAAACACTTGACCACAAGGAATTGCATTCACGCATCTTGCATACATCTATATGGTTAGGGACCACTCGTACCCTGCCGGCCTAACCTGCCATATAGACCATTCATTGCATATTGTATATTGACTCTGTATTTTCATTTTGTGCTTAAATTATGCATCCATGCATTTAGTCTCATGCATTGGAAGTGAAGTGTTAACAAAGCAATATTCTTCAAAAATGTTAGAAACCCTTAGAACGTGTGATCCTCTAAATGTCCAATCAAATCAAACCTATCTTCTTGTATTTCAATCCAAGCAAGCTCTCAAACAAGAAGCCACAACAATTATCTCTTTATTTACCTTAGTTCTGCCTCGTTGAAGTGTCACTCTACATGGTTGACATGACCTTAACACTGATTGCGACACATAGCTCCGAAACCGGCTTGACCCATCCATGCTAAAGCATTTAATATGATGGCATCTTTAGTTTCCTTTTTCTTTTCGACCGGCGATCGGGTAATTACCCCACGGTCATCTTAGTTTCTATCTCATTAAAGTATCACTCTACTTGATTGACATGGTCTTGACATTGGCTACGACATATAGCTCTCAAATCGACCTGACTCCTACATACCTGAGCCTTCAATATGAAAACACCCTTAGTTTATCAAACCACTCAGTTGTACGACTATGTCTTGAAACTAAATATGTTCATCTTCGCATCTTTTAGTTGTGCGACCATGTCCCGAAACCAATAGGTGTAGACTATTTTTTGGAATCTGTGGCGGATCATGTATGAGTGAACTCTCTATTTCAGAAAATGCTCAATGAAGATATCCTTCTTACCTTGGAGCAAATCTTGTTCCAAGATCAACTCCAATGAGGGGCATCTGTAGATATCCCATTTTCACATTTCCTAGAGTTCATCTAAGATAGGAACATTTGAGGTGTCCCAGATCATATAGCTAAGGATTTATAACCTATTTTCCAAATTTTCTATGATGTCATGGAATTTCTTAAGTATTTTCAGGTTTTTATCGTATCTCTATGGATTAAGGTAAAAGATAGAGGATAAACTATAAAATATCAGGATGTTGCCAGTGTGACAGGCAATAGAACAAGTTGCCAATAAGACAGGCGATATAACTAGTCACCTGTTCAACAAGCTACAAGTCTCGTCGCTACATGAACAGACAATGAAAATCCTAGACATCTCTCTCCACCTAATTTGTCATCATGGGCTTTAATGTAACCTATGGGACATTTATAAATATTATCATGATTTTTCCAGTAATTATTATAATTTCTATAATTTTTCAACATTTAAATATCTATACATATCATATAAATCATTATAAATGCCAAATAATTCTAGAAAATTATTGAAATTTGGATGACTTGATAATTAAAATTACTTATCTTTATTTTTACCAAAAATGAGATTTTATGATAAGTTATCACATTTTAATATTATAGATTATATTTAATTCATGATAATGCTAAAACAATAAAGATAAAATCCAAAATATCTAAATGATTACCAATCTATTTTAAATCAAATATATCTTTTATTTTGACTGATATGCTCGTAATTATTAAAGATTTGATTTTCAAATCCAATTTACTTAACATTTTAAGTGTATTTTGAATATGGAAATCAATCTAAAATATTTGTCAATTACGAGTATGATTTTTCTAGATTGATTTAGTCAATATTTGATAATAGATTCGTAATAGATATTTTATGATCTTAATTTTTCAAATTATGCCATTTTAGTAGCTTGTTACCACGGACAAGCGATTAGCTGACGTGGCAAATTTCATACCAATTGGTTGTTGATTTACCACGTGCGCTTAATCTAGGATTTACAGTGTCGTCGCCTGTGCTAGCAGTGACTTAATAATCCTATCGGCTGTTCAATAGGCGATGAGATCTAAAAAGAGATTTTTTTCTATATTTACGATTTTAATCTTCCATTCGTCATTGACGAGATCTGGAGCCCCCAAACTCTACAAATTGACCCCTAAATGAGCACCAACTTCTGCTAGCCATGACCTTTCCAGAATTAATGATTGGGCTAGACCATCTTCCATTACTATAGCCGTGGTGGTGCTAGTGAGGGGACCTTTAGTAATGTTTAGCTGAATTGTACTGATCGCTTCCCTTTGATTATTGTCATAAGCTATGCAAGGGAAGCAATGCATGGTAATCCTCGTTTTTCAATGCCCAGGGACTTTAAGGTGCATAGGGAGCAAATGTTTTTGTTGGCGCCAGTATTGACGAGTATCCCATGAAGCAAATGATTATTGATGTGTGCATTGATGATCGGTGGCCATGAACATTCCTCGAGCAAGGGCAGTTCTACATCTTGAATGATGATGTTTTCCTCTCCGAACTTTGTGATGATCCCTCTTGTTAGTTTAGAGTGGTCTTCTTCCTCGTCCTGTTGGCTATCCCAAGGTTCGTCGTCGTCCTAAGTATCCCATCCCAAGGTGTCCTCCCAGGGTTCGTCTGCATCCTCCTCTAACCATATCCCCAACTCAGGCATTGCTGGTGGATTTTGCTCTTCTTCGTCGACACTTGGTGGCTCTAGGTTAGGGCTTGTTTGCATGCGCTGGATGAGCATTAGTTGTACGTTTTTGACCTCCTTGTGGGCTATCGAATGATTGGGCATGGGGTCTCAATGGATTTGTATTTTAGATTTCCCCTTTGCCTTCAGTCTTTCTTTTAGTTCCATCCACATGATTTCTCCTTGGTCTTTTAGATCGTAGATTTTATCCTTAACCGTGAAACACTCCTCTAATGTGTGCCCATTCTTCTGATGGTATGGATAGTACTTGGATGAATCAGCACCAGGAGCATTTGGGGTAGGCGCTAGAGGCTGTATGTCTCCACTCTCTACAAGTATTCTGTAGACATCGGAGAGTAGCTCTGGAAGTGGTGGGTAGTTCTGCCTCTTAGTTCCATGATAGCATTGTGGTGGAGGAACGGCGTTGTCGTTCTTTTGCCTCTGTGGTTGCCCCTGTTGGGCGTAAACTTGGTAGTTTGGAGGCTACTACTACTGATGCTGCTATGGTTGGTGTTGCCCTTGCTGGCATTGTGGCCAGACAAACTGATTCTGATATGACACTACCTACCTTTGGCGCTAAACTAACTAACCTTGGCACTGGACTGGCTGATTCTAATTCTGCGTTGTGACTTGAGCCATACCACCTGTGGTGCCCTCATGTGTGTAGCCTAAGGTCTTCTTCTTGCCCCTTCCATTGTACTCCAGGAATGAAAGATCCTCTTTGTTGCGAAGGATCCTTGTGGCTCTATCGTACAACTAAGATTACATTTAGAAGTCGCCCATTAGCAAGCCCACTCTTAGTGCTTCAGTGGTGTTCCAGACTATGATTTTGACTGCTTGGCTCTCAAGTATATAACATTCAGATCTGGCAGTCATGTCTCTCCACCTGCTGGCGAAGGTGGCAAAGTCCTCAACAGGTTTCATCTTTTCGGCAAGGAGGTCTCTGATAGTAGGCTTGTGCTAGATGCGATGGACATATTACTGTAAGAACTTGTCTGGCACAAACTTGAAGTTAATAAGGTCATAGGTGGTGAGCATGTTGAACCACCTCAGTGCTTCTCCCTCAAGACTCTTGAAGAAGAGGTAGATTATCAGCCCATTATCGTGTTGATAGGGCAAGGCATCCATGGTGAATGTAGCCAGATGACTTCGTGGATTGCCTGTCCCATCATACTTTGGTGTCTTGGGCATTTTGAATCCCCATGGCAAAATAAAGCGCGGAAACTTTGACATATCAAAGTCAACCGATACTCTTGATGTAAGTCCTGCCTCTACTAGTGCATCTACAATCATTCTCTTGACGTCAAGGCTTGGAGTGGCTAATTGTCCCTGGCCTTAGTACCTTTAGGGTTGGTAGAACTATTGTAGCTGAGGAGTACCATACTGAGGAGGGAAGGAGAGTTGAGCTTGAGCATAAGATAGGGTATTCCAAGGTTGCACAACTAAAGGTGGGGTTGCCCCTAGGTATGGATTTGAATGGTAGGTTAGTGAGGATTGTATGGCTTAAGGAAGGAAGGGTAGACTGAAGGTGTAGGGTATTGCACGGAGGGCTGTGTTAATGGGTGTCATGTTGGGAAATTAATAGTTGGACGTGATGATACGATGTACGTATTTCCCGTAAATGGTGTGGCCATTGGGCCCTAGTAGGAGTTTAGGGAGGAGGATCCATGGATATTTGGAATTTGTAGACTAGAGAGATTAAAATGGGCCTTGGATTGATGGGCTTGGTTGATTACCGCTTCAAGTGATGCATTGAATCGATTGATAAAGGGGTACTCTAGGATTGGGCATAGCTCATCTCATCCCCTCCTTTTTTTTCATATGATAGTCCTCCATGCGATGTCGGAGTATTGAAGGAGATTTTGGGTTGGCTGGTGCTTGAGGCGGCTGACACATTTGACGAGGCAGCCCATGAATACTATGCTTCTGCCGTTGTTGGTTTGGCATCCTCTTTCGGATCTTCTTCTTTTTTCAGTATATTACAAGTTTGGATGGAAAGGAGAGATTACAGACTCTATAACACTAATTCTACCCTATTACAAGTCTCTAAGAGGAAAGGAAATACAAACTCTAACGCAATAAAATACAAAGTAAATGTTCACAACTCTGTTTAACAAAGAAACTAAAGACCCAAGATTGTAGCAGTGTCCCTGTAACCTGTAAGCATTCAATTACAGCCAAACCACCCTACAAACAAGGCACCCAAATCATGTCTGTCTGACGTTGCCTTTCAGTGCGGTGTCATAACTCATCGCCAGTTAGATGGGTGACAGAGAAAGTCATTGGTCAGTTAGGTGATACGTGCTCCTAATTGGTCCAACAACCTCGATCTGTCCTAGACAGACCAAACGGTCAAACAAGGCTATCTAATCAATCAAGTTATCAAACAGAGCGCATATTTACTTATCAAGATTGTCAATTAATTGATTTGTTAACCTGTGTTCTCTTAACTTGTTTAGGTTCCTATGACAAGGGTGAGACTTTCAATATAGGTTCTAGGGTCACACAATGGGATTAGGCCTTAGGTACGACTCTTTGACCTACATTAGGATCCACCAAGAGGGCCTAAACTGTAGATTTGTCTCTCTAAAGAGAGGCCTGCAATCCAAAATTCTGTCCTTAAGGTCGGTCCTAGCAAACCACAAAACAATAAATAAACACAGAACAACAAAGTATCAAGTATCTACTAGAATTTATTATAGACTCAGGGAGAGAGATGGAGTCTGAAATATGTTCCTAGGACACCTTAAGTTTCCCGGTCTAGTAATCACAATCAAATACAGAGTATGGGTGAGTGACTGGCACTAGCCCGGTTCACTCAGTTCGGCTGTTCAAACTAGAGGAGAATCCCTAAGGAACTTTAACTTTACTGTAAGACAATTAATTTCCACCCTATTGGTGGATAGAAAAAAATCCTAGGAAACCGTTAAAAAACCAAAAGAGACAGGTGGACTCGATTTTTTTTTACTATTGTAGATCAGGAAAAAAAACAACACATACTACTAAAAACAGATGATCTACAGTGAAAATAGCCTAATCTACCATGTTGCCGATGATTGTGGTGCCTGTCTATGTCACTTGCTGCATCGTCGACGAGACTCACACCCATCAGAGAGGTGACTGAAGCGATAGCACCCTTAATAACTAGAAAAAAACCAAATAAAAGGCCTAATCGTTGCGAAATCCTAAGCACGTGATTTTCCGGACCTAAAACAACACCTAAATCTAAAAGTAAATGAAAATAAAAATAAGGGAGGGATACTTACGTAGCACGAAGGTTGGCTTAAAACCGGTCCCACCCTGATTGCCAATTTTGTTGTAAATGGATTTAGGGTGTGATGTGATTGTCACTTGTCGGTTTGGATAATTGATGAAAAAGATGCATTGTGGGAGAGAGTGGTTGTGATGGATGTGAATTCTCGATTCACTGGATCGATGGCAAGATGTCATCCAGCGGCCTCCTCGTGCTACATAAGATCCTTCCCTTCAAAATAAACAAGAAAAACAAATATGGATTAAACTAGGTGTAACCATGCCGACGAGGATGGCCCCACACGCGGGTAGGTGGTGTGTGTGTGTGCCAAAGGAGCAACAAAGCCATGGCAAAAAAAGGAAAAAATGCAAAATGCAGGAGTCGCCACCTAGTCTATTATGGAAGACGAGGAAAAGCATAAAACACATGAAGAATCATGCAAACAAAATAAAAAGGGGCTGCGTAAAATCAAAAATGTGGGTAAGGATCACTGTTACGTGCGAGGAAGGTGTTAGGCACCCTCGCACGCCCGACGAATCGGTCTTCTAATGATTTCTCTTTCGCGAATGAATGTCAACTTTCAGCCTTTTGCTATACGCCCGTGGGCGACATGCCATGCTACGCTTAGTGCCTTATGCTAGTAGGTACATGATGTGTAGGGGTGTGTCTTAATGCTCAAGAGTATCACTCTTTATTTCGGGTCGGGTGCGTAATGCAAAG
>JAMKQA010016813.1:0-28035 GCA_024699735.1 Posidonia australis
GAGATTATTTGTAAAGAAAGCGAGCATGTTATCATGCAAACATCGGAAACATGGAGCAAACCAGATCATTCATAGGATTTTAAGCATGCTTTTACTAAGTTCTGACATGAAATTTAGAAGAAAGTGAAGAGGAGGTAGAAAGCCTACCTCTCGATGTGTTCTCTCTTGCTATATCACTGATATGGAAACCTCGTTGCTTTGGAAGGCTTTAGGACGCTAGGGGGTGCTCCGGGGAAAGAAAATACGCTGCTGGACTGATGGGACAGCTCGTGCTAAGGCTGGGTTTTGGAGTGGAAAATGGCTGGGTGCAAGGATTCTGCTCAGAATTCTCAACTCTCTGGATTTTGTTTCTCTGTTGTGGCTCTCTTGACCCCTGAAAACGATGCCTATGGAGGTCCTTTTATAGGGATCTCTCAGGGGTGAGTTACGGGTATATGGAGGGTCTCGCAGACGAAGAGCCTGGAATATTCCATGGCACATTCGCTGTTGGAGGTAACAGCCAAGGAAGGCGGAAAGCCAGCAGTCGCAGCCCTGTGCACCAAGGAGGTGCGCTGGATAAGTGCGTCACCTATGTGTGCTAGGGATGTGCGTTAGGTAGGTGTGCTGGGTTGGTGTGCTAGCTAGGTGTGCTGGGTTGGTGTGCTAGCTAGGTGTGCTGGGTTGGTGCTCTCCCTTATTGGTCTGGTTTTCTAATTGGGCTGCGGGCTTAGGGATTGGTCCAGAGGTCAGTCATATCCAAAGCAACAAATGAGGCCTCATCAATGAACTACCTCAAAATCGGGGTGTCTACAGGTTCAAAACCAAAATTACAAACGTGGGCTGGTAACTGGTTAAAACCACAATTCTTATTTAATTCTAGGATTTTTAGGACCAATCACCAGTCCAATCCTAGCCAAACCATATCTTTCCATTTTCACAAATCCAACAGTTTTCTTATTCATTTCAACTTCTCTTTATTGATGTTACCTTGATTAGGGGTAATTAGGTACACGAGCAGAAGGTGAGAACACCATTTCCCCTACCTCCCTACACTGTCGCGGTGAAATTCCCCATGCCAAAGGACGCCGTCCCAGCCCACCTGCATCAATTTTTTTTCATATATGCACGGAGATACGTCTTTATCTGACGTCCCATCGGTGACTCGAACTACTAGGTTCAATAACCCAGGCTTAGCCTACACTGTCACAAACATTGGGGACCACGGTCGTGTATGACAATTAATGTTTTACAATTTGTCGACACCATCCACTCGTGATCCCAACTGGCAACCATTGCCGTATCTAACAAGTGGTTTCTTTGGAGTGTTATTCTCATACCACATTATCGATACCAGCCTCCGTGATTCCATAACACATTATTAGTGTTTTATTTTCAAAACTCTTGAGTTTTCCTTTCTAAAACTATTTCCATTTCATTCTTTTCATTGTAGGAATCTTTTCCATGCAACACATGACCCTTTACTGGGGTCCCAACTCAATTCCATGAAAACCATGCTCAAAAAGGCCAAAATACACGAGGGATCGGCAAAGTCACGGCAAAAACAATAAAAATAAATATGCAAATGCAGGAGTCGCCACCTAGTCTATTAAAATGGAAGACGAGGAAAACCATATAAAACATGCAAATTATGCAATGGAAAAGCATGTCATAAACCAGAAAAGATGGGTAAGGATCCCTGTTACGCACGATGAAGGTATTAGGCACCCTCGTGCGCCCGATAAATCGGTCTTCTATTAGTTTCTCATTTGCTTATGAAATGTCGGCTTCTCAGCCTTTGTTGTACGCCCGAGGGCGATATGCCATGCCATGCTAATGTGTGGTGTCTAAAAAAAAAGGGTGCATGATGTGTAGGGGTGTGTCCTAATACTCAGAAATATCGCTCGTATGTCGGGTCCAGCATTGATGCAAAGATATTGCATAAATAAGATCAAGGATCTAGTATTTTGAGCGATTTATCATCCTTGCTTTGCTACATGCCAAATGCAAACTAACATGCATGGAAATGGTTAAAAGCAGAGACATGCCTCCCTAATGTATCAACGAAGAAAAACCATGAAAACCCAGAAACAAATCAAATCGAGGAAGTATGCTAAAAACCTTATGATAATCTACTGTGTGCTACTGAAAACAGGCGGATGCGCCTGTTAGGTGCGTCGACTAGTGCGTCAGTCTGATGCGCCACCTAAATGCTTTCTATGTGGGCCAGAATGATGTGCTGAGGGAAAACAGAAATTCATACTATGCCAAATCGTATGAAAACGCATTCTAAAAAGTCATGCCATATAAAATCTTTCACAAAACTCGAAGAACATGCCTTAAAAGCAAAAGAAATGCAAATGCAATATCTATGGACCTTGTGCTCAAGGGCTGGTTGCCTCACACAAGACCACATGCTAAATGAAAGATGCAGGATTCAGTCATGCCACTAGATCATGGGCTGATGCACAAGGCTCTCCATGTAGGAGTAAAGTGCAACTAGCCTACCAGATTTTGACCAAGGACTGATTATCCAAAGAGATAAAACAACTAGGAAACAATCTTGTTTAAAACCAAAAAACATGCATGCAAAACCATAAAATATAAAAGAGCAAGCAGTAAAAGAATTGGGTCCAAAAACATTCAGAAAATCATGCAAGCAGATATGCAAAAATGAATGTTCTGCTCTCTGATCAGTCTGATGCTCCTGCATGGGGCGCCATAGTGGGACGCTGGATAAGTGCGCCGCTCTGGTGCGCCATATAGGTGCTCCCCAGAAAATCTGGATTAAACTGCAATCTAATCCAGAACTTGACCCAGAAAGAAGATGGGTGATTTATGCTAATGCAGGTTGATTCATGCGAGTGTTAAGAGCATGATGAAATGCATCTGACGATTGCTATCTTGTTAGAATATGATGATTAATGGGTTCATGCAAAAGATTCAAACATGGAACGAAAACCCAACATGACATGCTATAACCATGATCATATCAAGAACATAATAAAGAAAAGATTGCTCATGCAAGTGATTATATCAAGAACATAATAAAGGAAAGATTGCTCATGCAAGTAATGTAGTGCTCACTAGAAACAAACTCAACATGCTATAATTAAAGCATAGATTTGCATGAAGGGTATCTTGCAAAAAGGATAAATAAATTCATCACAAAATCCTCATGGTGATATAGAAAGAATCAGACCTATCATAGAGCGAATAGCATGCTATTCCATTGTAAAAGAACAAGAGGTTAAAGGAAAGATAAAGGGCCTACCTTGTCCGAGGTGGATGTTCCTTCAAGGAAGAAAAGAAAAACCCAAGATAATAAGCTCCCAGATGCTTTGGAAGGACTGGGAATACCTCTAGATGCAAGAGAAAAACTCGAGTGCTCAAGTGGATGGTTGCAGAATTCTAGAGAAGGCTATCTTTCAAGATGATTCAGCTCCTTCAAATAGTGGCCTATGGGGTCTATATATAGGGATTTCCCATGGGTAACTCCTAGGAAAACAAGGAGCCTCGTAGACGAAAAGCCTGGAAGATTTCATGGCATATACGCTGGTAGAGGTTACAACCATGGGCGGTGGAAAGTCAGCAACCTACAGCCTGAGAAATGACTGAGCACCTGGTATGTGCGTCGAGTATGTGTGCCTGGCATGTGCACTTGCTAGGTGTGCTAGGTAAATGTGCTAGCTAGGTGTGCTAGGTAGATGTGCTAGCTAGGTGCTCTAAGTAGATGTGCTAGCTAGGTGCTCTTTCCTACCTATCTGGATTCCTAGTTGGGTTGCAGGCTCACTATGAGTTTAGGAATGGTTCAAGGGTTAGCCACATCCAAAGCAACAACTGGAAAGCTCATCTATGAGTCACCTCAAAATCGGGGCGTCTACACCCTCAAACATGCATCATAAAACATGGATAAATCATGGAGTGTAGACCCTTGAGTTTACTTCAAAACCCCTTAAACCATTCATGAATCCAATCATCATGCAATCCTTATGAAAATCATAAAGGGGTGAAGCTCGTTATGAATCACTGTAGTATACATCCCTAATACTCGTATAAATTCACTAATTTTCATCCTAACCGCATGATATCTACATATTCATGTTATCCATCACATTCTCATCCATCCTACTATTTTTTTACGATTTTACATGCATTTATTCTCATTTTTCATGCATTTAACATGTTAAACTGAAAACGTGGAAACGAGAGGAAGAGGGTCATGTACCTCAGGTGATACTTCGATGACCTCCTCCGCACTCCAGCGAACCTCTCCTTGCCCCAGCGAAGCTTTCTCCACCGGTGAGCCACGTGAATAGGACACTCCTCCTTCGGCTCATGCACCACTCCTTTCCTTCTTTCTCTCTCGGTTCTGGCTCCTCTTTCGCTTGCCTCCGCTCCTCTTTATCTCCTCCTCCTCCCTGCATTGCGTCGGCTACCCATCCCATCACCCTCATGTTGGAGGGATGGGGAGGCACGAGCTGCCGTCTCTTGTGGTGGCACAGGTTAGGGAAGAAGAAGGAGAAGACGGAGATGGTGAGAGCTCGTGAGAAAGAGAGAGAGAAAAAGAAAGAAAGAAAAGGGAAAAAAAGACGGACATGCAAACCAAAGCGACTGTGCATCCTCAAACCGGACTCCACATTGGTCCCAAATCACAAACAGGTGCACAGAAAGCCAACCAAACCCTCACACTCACAAGAAACAACAGATTATCTATTAATAAATCATTTATACAATATAACAATTAATTACATGGATTACAATCAAAAATGGATAATCAGGCCCAAGTGTCACAAAATCTAGTAAGAAATCACGACTAAGTCTTCCAATTTTTAGGATTTTCGCAATTGAGATAAATTTAGAAGGTATTTAAAATTTTAATTAATACTTGCTATTGAAGTAAATCAAATTTAGATAATATCTTGCAAAACCAGGAATTAAAGGTAATTGATTTTTTTAATAATAACTTTGACTTAATCATAATCTATTACTTTGATCTTTTAGATTATTTGCAATTGTTGGAATCATTTTTGAACTAAATTTGATCATAACATTTAAAAATAAGATAATCAATGTAATATCTCGTTTTCAAATCATTATAAAAATATATCATTCTCTTTTTTGACATCATCCATCTTTCTAGAATTTTTCAGAATTTTTTAAATTATCTGTTATTTTTAAATGTTTATACGATATGTTATATATATATTTGAATACTAGGAAATTCATATAAATAATAATAATTATTAGAAAATTATGATAATACTTTATAAAAGTTCCATATGTTATATTAAAGCCTAAGATGGTGAAAAATGCTAAGAGAGAGATTCAAAGTACTCTTCACCTATAAATATGGCAGTCAAAACTCTATGTCACCTATATAAAAGGCGATGACACTTGTAGCCAGCAAGAACAATGTGTGTTGCTTGTCAATAAGGCAACAACTTGGTCTTTTTCAATTTATATCTCTATCTTTTATGTTAATATAAATATATGCATTAAAAGCCTGAAAATTTCATAAATTCCCTAAAATCATAAAAACATCTTCTTTAAGATCAAAATACTCAAATCTGCAACTAATTTAAGTAACGCAAGAGTGTCAACTCTGCCATAGTTGATAACTCGTACCAAATAATAACATTCAAAGTATTCAAACCTGCCACTAGTTTGAGAGTGCTAGCCCTGTCATAACTAACAACCTTGAATCAAGTAAAATCAAGAATATTTAAAAAAAAAAAACAAAAGATCTAGAAAATATGTTATAAATCCTTAACTATGTGATTTAAGACGCCTTAAGGTTTCTTATCCTTGATAACTCTAAAAAATGCAAAAATGAGTTATGTACACCACCTTATGAAGGAACCCATCCGTCCTAGGTCCCGCCTCTCTGAAAAATGCGTATAATATATCAAATGAACAATACAAAATCCTCTAACATTTGCAATTGAAAACACAAGATTCCAACTTAAGGAACCCAAGATATCCTCATGATAAGAAGGTATGTTCAAAACTAAATATCATAGAAACTAGAAACTACAAGTTTACTGAATATGGCACTTCTTAGGACCCAAATCAAACAAGAAATACTTGGATCTCATTCTAATCAAGGATTTCAAGGTTTTCTACACAATGGAATAAATTTTCATTGTGTGCCACAAAAGGGTTCAGATTATAACCCAACAAAGACACCAATGTAAATATGCAATCCAAAGATACAGTAGGGAATCTACTAGAAATATCAAATTGTGTGCCACTGATTATAACTCATACAATCTTACACAATATGCCAATTTAAAGATCTAGAAGTATTCTTTCTAAAACATCTAGAAACATTAAATCCCAACTTATAAAGCTCATGTGATCACCAAATCAAGTAATGAAGATTAAATTAGAGATCTAAGTAGCAAGGGCATTATGCTATTGAATTTCTAACGTTTGAGGCTAGAAAATAATTCAAAATTTTTTGCATAGTATATCCATTTAAATATCTTGAATTTTTCTTTCTAATGTACTTTATTTCACTAAAATCTGACATACAGGAGTCAATTTATGATCGAAACATGACAAAAAGGTCATTCTCGAAATCAAAACACATTAGAAAATCTGCTATTCTAATTCATACATTTATGATATCAATTGCATCTAAAAAATTTCATAAAATATATCAAATTAAAGATTTTGAAATTATCTTTCTAACAAAACTAATTTCATAGGATTCAGATCACCAAGGTTCATGTTATGCCTCATACAAGACATTAGGATTAGTTTGAATAGCTAATGGCAGTAAGATCATAAAGGCGTCCACACTTTCAAAGCACCAATACTTCATGAAATATTGATAATATGTTCCAATTTGAAGATTTTTACGTCATCTAACTATTTTAATAAATTTCATGAAAATCCAACATACAAAATTCATGTTATAGGTTAAAATACCACTAAGTATTAAGAAGCAATCAGAACCTACATGCTATAGAAAATCACACATTCAAAGCTCCAAACCAAATCAGAATTATTCATGTAATATACCAAATTAAAGATATTGAAATCATCCATCCAACGCATTCTAGATCTTAGAAATCTAATATCAAAATCTCAAGATATGATCAAATGAAGGTAGCGAGGTTGTGCAACAAAATGTGATGACAGAAGCCTAGAAACTCCAATTTTGCTACTAAAATTCTTCCACACAAACTAGCACAAAGTCCAGAAAATTTGTATAATATACCAAAATGTAGTTAAGAAGTTATCTACCATACTCAATTAAAAATTCTGGATTCTGATATGTAGAACTTAAGATATCAATTAAAAAGTTAGCATGCTTTCATAACAAATAGTAAAAAAATTACAAGCACAACCACCTCCATTAAAGCTGGTAAAAACTTCAATAAATGATATAAACCATTGTCACAGCAAAATTACTCATGAATCAACACTTTTGCAACTCTAACTGCAATAAAAAAAAACTTCTTATATAATCACTTTTATTAACCATTGACATATTAATCAAGTTCAAATCACACTCAAAAATATTAATGGCCAGAAATCTAAAATTAATCATTATTATTACAAATGAGTTCAAGAAGCAAGGTCCAAAGTGTTGCATATAATCTTTGTAATCTATGGGGGGAAAAAAACTTCTTCGTCAACAAAAGAAGGGAAAAAAAGCTTGGTTGTGAGAACTTTTCACCTGTTGTGTTTGTTTGGTTTCTTTTTTTTTTCTGGAAAATCTGATTCCATCGTAAATTGACTTTTAAGTCCATTGTTCAGATAAAACATACCTAAGTTACATTAGGGGTACGAATGGTCCATTTGGTAGAATTTTTCTCCAATTTCTGAATATGTAGCTTCTTAGAATCACACGACTTCTGTAAAGTTCTACCAAACAACCTAAAGCAGCAATATGTTTCTTAGAATCACACAACTTCTGTAACAGTATTTCCTTTACCATTTTAGAAGTTAAAAATTAATAACTTCTAGTCTGAAATTGTTTTTTTTCTTCATTTATCCTTTAATATTTAATTATTACTTTAAAAATCTCTTCATATTTACAGATCTACCACCACTCTCTTTTCTTCCCCTATCGTCAGAGCTCACCTCCACCACTCCACCAGACAACTCCGCCCTCCACTCGCCACCCCACCTCCACCACCCTATAGGACCATTCCGTCCTCCACTCTCTAGAGCCCACCTCCATCACCCCACCAGACCACTCTGCCCTCCGCCGCTAGATCCATGCCCTCTACATCATCCACTTTGACCTCGAGTAAAGCCAGGTGGTTGAGTCCCTCCACCCACCCAACTCCCTCACCACCTCCGAAGAGCTCTTCGTCGCCTTCAACTCCTTTCGAGACTCCATGTGCCAGTTTCACCCCCACAGCAACCACAACAACCATCGTGCCACCGTCCATGACTCTATCTTCTTCTTCCACCTCCACCACCCCTTTCCTCCAAAGTTCCTCCACAGCTACGTCTTCAACCGTCAGTGCCACGACGACCGGCTAAGGCGTGGCAGGGAGTAGAAATCTATGGTCATTCTCTTGAGAAACCGTTACAGCTCTGTCTTCTACCCCCTCCTTTAGATCCTTGGTCCTTTATGCTTCGATATCGGCACCTGCACGTTGGAGCTTGTCGTTTCGCATGTTGCGGTGTGTCCAGAGCCGAAGGTTAAGAAGCTCATGGATCTATCTATTAAGAATGCGAATATCAAAGTGTATCTCCAACCAAAGCCTACCGTAATGGTGATCACAGGGGCTACGTTACTGGAGAAAGGAGGAGGTCGACTGGTCATCTAGGAGGTATTTTTATCATTTAATACAATACCATAAACTAATCTAACTTGATCCTTATTTTGTTAGATAAGTTTCTACCATTTTTCATAAAAATTGATTTCTACATTTTAATCTCAAAAATTAACTTCTAATAAATAAATCAAAAAACATTTGGGTGGCCGGACCGTAAGCCTCTCGAACGGCTCTTGTAGTCGGGAGAAGGCGTTTGGAGCAGTACCCAAACGCACCCGTACGTGGTAAAAAGCGTGAACGTAGCATACGAGCGTTTTTACGTGTGATATTATTATTCTCTCGTGGCGTTGGAATATTGTATACTGGCGATATTACCGGGATAAAGCACAAGACCTGAGCGAGGTACATTGCACTTCTGACGCCTTGTACTCGTATTAAATACTGCATTGAATGCTAACAGGGCGAAAATGTTCATGTGCTCACCCCACATGCCACGATCCCATGAATGCCACTTACATCCATGACTCTTTTTTTAACGTAACGATAGGAAAGAGGACACGTACTACCGTAATATCTGGGAAATCCGATGAACATGCCACGATCTCTGATGAGTAATAATCTTCTTCTTTTTTCCAAATAAAACCTACCATAATAAGAATAAACTATTACAAGAACGTTGATATGGTAATTAAGCTCTCCACTTAATAAAGATCTAAAGATAATAATTGAACAATTGTTCAATTATATATATATAAGGAATTAATATCAAGTAAGATTCGTTCTTGTTTTTAGATGATAAGATCCTTGAATTAATATCAAGTAAGATTCGTTCTTGTTTTTAGATGATAAGATCATTGATCTTGTCTATTTATCTTAAAGATTATCTATGATTTAGTTTTGATTAAAATCAGAAATAATTATCAAAAATCACTTAAATTTTGAATTTCAAAATTTAAAATCTCTTTCCCATTGTTATTAAAATCCTCATCAACAAAAAAAAAAAAACATAAAACCATCCCTTGCTAGTCCTTAACGCCCAAAGTCTTCCATCTCGCGTCGCCTCCAACCTTTCAACGTCTTCCCCAGACTCGATGACACCTCCTCTCGTGCCCTCTCCTCTGCCCATGCTCTCCTCTATTGTCATAATCCTCTTCTCTCATGCCGCCTCCACCTTCCCATGTCCTCTCTCTATCCGACGTCCTCTCCTCTCGCGTCCTCCTTTGTCATTGTAGTCCTTCTTTCTCGCATCATCTTCACCAGAGGTGGATGTAGGTGGGGGCCAGTGGGGACTTTGTTCTTAACAGACTAAAAAGAAAAAACACTATAGTATACATATTATTGTACAAATAACATTCATATAAAATCATTGCTATTGTAATCTCTTTTTAACTTATTCCCCTCGTAAAAAAAATTATATGTTGGTGATTTTTAAAGTTGTCATATTTTTTTTATTATAATCATTATATCAATTATTTTTACAACTACTTTGATAATTTGTTTTTTATAACCTCTACAATGAAAATTTTCTAACTCTCCTCTGCCTGTGGCCTCCTCTCCCATTGCAACGCCACTTCCACCTTCCAATGCCCTCCCTTGACTTGACGCTTCCTCCTCCCGCACCCCAATCCCCCAGTCACCCGCCACCGCACCTCTACCTTTGTCACAGCATCTTCATCACCTCTCTTGGTGCCTCCGTCACAGCACCTCCTGGTCGTGCACTCTCTTCGCCCGTCAGCTACCTCTCTGGTGGCCTGTGCATGTAGATCCTCCTCCTCTTCCTCCGCATAGATCCTCAAATCTCTCTGGATGGCTGAAACTGGATCAGTCTCGACCTTCAACCGAAAGAAAGTTGTTTCCTTCTCTTGGATTACTGGAGCAACCAGTGACTAAAGGAGAAGTGAGGAATTACATTTTATTGATGTCTAAAATTTACCAAGTTCTATGATTTTGCGAAAAAAGAGAGGCACAAGTGTTGAGACAGTGAAAGGGCTAGTTAGTGTTAAAGTTATTATGACCATGAATCGGAGACATCCAAGTAGTTAACTGTTAGTCGTTGTCGTATCATAAATGGCTGTATTTACCTGCAAGTACTGTCATGGGTGACAAGAGGGTTTTCTTTGTAATGACGCTTTCCCACAGTATACATCTCTTATGTACAGCTTGACCTTGTTGTAATTTTTTTTACGTCCCTCATTTTATTACATGGTGAAAGAAGCGAAATATAGAGGTATCATGGCAATCAATGCGGAATCTTTCGTAAATTTGCAGAAGTTCTTCCTTTCTCAGAGGCCGTTTCTTTTGCAGGTTTTGAAAAATACATGCATCTTCTTTAACTTAATTAACCTCGGACATCATATGATAACTCATTTTCCTTTCTCTATGTGTAGGAGATGCAGAAGGTACATATTGAACTCATTTAGGATATGAACTCAAAATCGATTTAAGCTTGGTTCAGGATAAACTATATATGTAGCACTGAAATGATCACTCTATAACATTGAAAAAAAAAAATCCACTCCAATAAGTACATCTGAATTATCCTTACCTCATATATTCAATAAAATATATTTTTTTACGATTTCGATCTTAACATTTCAGATGCTTTGCACATCTGAAATGACGTTGATCTCATCTCGGATCTCAGATCTCGAATTTAATTTCTTCAAGGGTTTGTTTGACAGTGACTTGAGCCTCATATTGCAGTAATAAAGAAAAAGTACCCGTCGTTCTCGTCATCTTCACGTGGCGTGGCAATTCTCAAACCCATCATGGCACGGCACTGGAAACGTGGATTTGGGTTTGACCGATATGACTTATAGAAAGGTGGTCAACTTCTCTAAGCCACATATAAATGTGTTTACTTCGGATTAAGCACTTCATGCACGTATCCGACACGTTATATATTTAGCTTTTATAAAATGTAAAAGTTTTTTTTTTGTAAAATAAGTATTGACAATACTCTTTATATTTTTTAAATATAATATAGTACAGATAACTAGCAAGGTTATGGATGTCTTTTTGCTTGCACTACAGGTAAATTTCCATCCCATGAGTTGGCATCATTACAACAGTAACCATGACAAGTATTCCAACACAAAAAAAAAAAAAAAAAAAACATAACGAGTATTAAATTAGGGTTAATCAACAAATATCCATCCCATGAGTTGGCATCATTACAGCAGTAACCACGAGAGGTATTCCAACAAAAAGAAGATCTTTAGAAAATCGTACGTATATATGTCCTGAGGGCCAACGATTCCGCGATTCCTCGTCTTTCCATTGCCATGCATGCAAGAAGAGGGTAAAAACCTCAAGAAGGCCAGGAATAGTTGTTGTGAGGTGTTGTTTTTGTGTGTTTCTTGTGACACAACAAGACAAGTGGATCATCATTATCAATCCGCTTTTTGCAGTCTGTTTTGCAGCTTCGTACCGTTCTTTTCTTTAATTTCTTTCACAAACCTATTTTATGTATACTTCATTATTTTTTAATATCTAAAGCAATTTTGGTTTGGACTGTACACAACATTGCCATTTTTTTTTTTATGGGCTCTTAATTAATAGATATTTTTTAACCAAATTGAAAACGCCATAATTATATTACAAAAGATTATCCAATGGGTGTTACCTCTACGAATATGTGCATGTTTTTCCAGAAGTAGAATCCTTAGTAAAATAATCTAAAGTATCATAAGAAGGCATGGCAAAACGATCTTTGGGGAATAATTTCATGCAAGACTTGTCTAATGCAAGTCAGAATACCTAGCCTATATTTTCTCCTAAAATATTTGTAGAGGTTGTCTCATGCAAAAAATTAAAAAGGAAAGGGCCTTTCTTTTACATCTGGTAGTAAAATTTATGATCTAGGTATGGAAACGCAAAGCTATGGAACTTGCGTCTAGATCTTTTTAGAAGTTCTTACCAAGGATTTGTTTAGCAAGCTGATTTAGATTTACCGATAATCACTTATAGACTACACCAAAAAAAAAGACGCTAATAGTAATGACAATTAACAAACAACCAAACTAACCATAAATAGAATTTCAAAAAGAAAAAACTAACCTATGGATGTCGTTTAGTATTACAAGAACATAGGAAAATTATGCAAATCACCCGAAACTTTCCATGTCATTTTCTCCCTTTTGATGATTGATTGATTGAAAAATCCCAACCGTAGAAATGGTCCATACTCTTCCTTCTCAGTTGCCACTCCTCCCTCTCTCTCCCCTTTGCGTCTCTCTCTCTCTCTCCACCACTCGGCCTCCGGGAGAATCGCTTGCTTGTTGCTCCCGAAAACAAGAGCCTGCAATTTCTCCTCCCCTCTCCCTTCCCCCAAAACCAAACCCTAAATAAAATCACCACCACCACCTCCCAATGCTGTGATCCGGGAGGTGCATGGGGATGGGAGATCTCACCGCCGCCGCCGCCGCCGCTCTCTGATGGCGCGGTCCCATGCTTCTCCTCCTCCTCCTCCGACGCCACACCCACATGGAGAGGAGAACCCCAACCTACACTTCTCCCGCAAATTGTAAATTCCTCCTCCGCCCTCTAAATCTCCCATTGGTTTTGGCTTCCGTGTGTCTTAGCCGGCGTGGTCGAATTCGGACGGCGTTCGAGCTGGACCAGCTATGATAACAATTCAAAAAGATGTTCCTTTTAACTTTTGATTCTTTTTCCGAGTTCTCTCTCTTTCCCTTTTCTTTTGTTTTTTCAAGGTTGGGATTTTGATGAGCGTTCGGTTTTCAGTTGTTCTCTTCCTAAGATCTCGTTGTGCATACTTTAATCTAATATAAGTGTGATGTCTCGAAATGTTCCTCTGTTTCGGTGTCGTAGTATTGGAACGATTACTTTTCATGGCAAAGTCTAAAATGGCTGCGTTTTTCCTCTTCACCTCGTTTTAAAAATCTTTATATCGCTTTCTGTTTACACCTCTCTTTTTTTTTTTGCATCATCGCGCAACTGCTAGATTGTATTATTGTTATTTAATTGCTTTTTTGGTTTTTAAATAGGATTGATCGATTGATTACGTGGAGGTCAAAAAGAAGATACTTTTTTTTTAGTGATTTGTAATTGTTTCATGTCTTTATTTCAGATGACTGAATAAGTTTCCTTAATGGTAAGGAGATTGTGTTGCTAGAGACCATGGACGCTTCAGAGGCGGAAGAAAACCTGTTTGCAGCAGGTGATGCAAAGGTAAGCCTCTTTGAGAAAGGCGGTTAATGTTAATGCTTTTTAATGTGAAGGGTTGATGTTGTAACCACTTGTTAGAGTTGCTGCTGTTTGATTTATTCATTCGCTATGATGTTGCTAGCGTCTAAACATTATGGTTTGCTCCTTTCTTTCCTTGACTGAAAGATATAACAATCTTCCAATGGGACGACGAACTAATATTTAAAAAAAATAAAATCAAACTGAATGATGCTGGCTGAACTGGTATGTAAACCGTAATTTTATATATATTTTTTATTCTTATTTTTCAGTTGACAATGGGGCTAGAGTATCTTTTTCTTGTCTCTATGTACTTAGAATTAGGTATTCCAAGTTCGTGATTTGCAAGCTCTATTATGTTTATTTTAAGCAATGAGTGCAGTGCTATTACAGGAAATAGTGATGGCATTAGGGGTGTAAATGAGCCGAACCTGAATGAACTGGGCCATTTTGGGTTCATTTCGGTTGAGATTTCTATAGGTTTTGGATTGAGTTTGGTTGTGAGCTTAGGATTAGGTTTGGGTTTGGTTCGAATCTACGTGAGGTAGTTGGGTACTTGGGTTGTTTGGTACTTTGGTATTTGGCTTGTTTAGCTGAACCTAATCTAACTGAGCAGAGTCAAAAAGCTCAATTGGTTAGAAATCCCTGTACAAAAATTCATTGTCTGTCCCACAATAGGTTTCAATATTTATACAAATTCTGCAAGTTTGTAAGTAAAAACTCAACAATATGTGATGCAATCAAGTTATCAAAAGAAACGCTTGCAAGTTGCTAGTTCAACTAGGCTCAAAAAGCAACTTCTCATAATTCTAGTTATCTAACTAAAAACCTCTTACTAACAAAATCTAAAAAATAAAGCTAGGGCTTAGGGTTTCGTACTTTGTGTGACATAAAAATAATCTAAAATTAAAAACAACCTCTTACAAATAAAATCTAAAAAATAACTAAATAAGTCTAATACATAATGAATACAACCTATATACAATATATACTCAATATTCCGAACCAAACCTTACCAAACAAGCACCCCTTGTTTGGATTTGGTTCGTTAATTGGACCAAAGTCAAGGTGCTGTTTGAATTTGGTTCATTTTATTTGAGTCTGAACCGAGCTCAAACTCAGCCTGAACCGAACCTGAACTGTTCATGAGCTTCAAACTATTTTGTCAGCCTTAGATGGCATATAGTTTAGAGATACTGTCTTGTTTGTGTTTACTGCTGAACAAATCAGCCTAGGTACTCGTATTTCCTGGGAACAATTGAACATTTTGACCCACTCTTCCTGGACAATCACTGAAGTTGACTTTTTAAAAACTCATCTCTATCACTAGCTTTTGCTTTCTCGGTTATCCACATATCAGCTGCTCCTATGTATTTGTGATTATTACTTGTTCTACTAGAAAGATGTAAATTTAACAATGGACTCTTTCATGGTCCGTGTTTGTAGTTACATGGAGAGATATGTCGAAAACTTTCAGCCCTTGTTTGTAAAGTTCTGGAGATCTTTCCAATCTTAGAAGCAGCACGTCCAAGAAGCAAGTCAGGCATACAATCCCTCTGCTCAGTGCATGTAGCCCTCGATAAGGCAAAAAACCTTCTTCAACATTGCTCAAATTGCAGCAAACTTTATCTGGTTAGTCTTATTTCCCTTCATTCTGATTCATTACTTACATACTATATTGTACTTCTATAGTCGTCTCAGTTGCCCACTCAAGTTGTCACATGCATTGAAGTGTCGCAGATTTAATTATCGAGTTATCAAGGAAAGGTTTCCTATGTCACTTTCACAAGGATGTGCCACTTGATTTAGAGAGGAAGAGAATGTATGCTAGTTTTAGTAAATTGGGAGAGTTGATAGTAGATGTTAGATATGGATTGTGGAAATTGAAGACAATATTCTAATGCAAATATCCGTGACCCTAGCAGTGGCCAGCATACTAGACTACACTGCTATCAAAGTTATCTATTGTTTTTCAGTGCACATGGGTTAAGTATACTACTAAATCCTAATTCTAAGTGATATTTTGGGTAATGTAAGAAATATTAAAAAGGAAAGTTTATTAGCATGAAAGCAAGAATAGCATGCAATAGCTTTAGTATATTAGAATTAGAATTTTCTGGAAGACAGATTATGTGGGAACCTCTTTTTGTTTATAAACGACCTTTTGTTGGTAATATTTGCATGACTTCAGATGGCAATTATGTAAAAATATTTAACCATTCCTTGAAAAATGCAGTGAGGCTGTATTAGTGCATATAGTTATCACTATGTTTTTCTTTTGACTCTTAAAGTTTTAGTCTTGTATATTGAATTATCATTACAACCAATTACATGTTAAAATTTCATATCAATCTGACACTATAGCCCCCCTTGACGTAAAGGTCTCAAGCTGTAAAAACTGGGAAATTTTTATGTTGCAGACCATGAGTTATGATGTGTGACTAAAGGTGATGTATTAAGATTGAGGTTTGCGTTTTCCTGATGAGTGCCTACAAACTTTTTGGTTATAGGCTATTGACCCTACAACCCCATTTTGTGTTGCATATAGTTAACAACATAGGAACTTAAAATAAATCAATTTTCTTTACAGGTTCATTTAAGCTCAAGTAGTTTTTTTATAGGCATTTAAGTTAAGTTGTTGTCACCACTAGTAGTGTTACAGTTGTAATTTAGGTCAGATGTACGACCTTAGTCATGTAATCTTACTTTATCATGTGAATAATTTATCTATGAACCTATATAAAGCTGTTGAAGTATCTATCTATATATAATTACAAATCAAATCATCATTGCATTTTTTCCAATTTAAAACTCTTTGTGGTTTCTTTTAAGTCCTACAAGTGTTTCTTTTGGACATCAACTATAACATGGTATTAGAGTAAAAAAAGATTCAAATAGGCTTAAGTTCACACACATCCATTCATGTCTAAAAGAAACACTTGTAAGATCTAAAAAAGGCTACAAATAAGGAGGAGTATTAAAATAGTCTCACATTGGAAAAAGTGAGGTTTGAAATTATGGTTATGTATAAATAGACTCTTCCACTCATAACCGATGGGTTTTGAGTTAGATATCCGTATTTCAACAAAGTCCTTTGGCAGTCTTGTAAGGCCTCTATCTGTAATTTTGCATTCGTAGGGCATAAAATTATCCTTTTTCTAGCTTGCATAGTGCGTCATATAACTAGCTATGTTAATTTTTTTACGTAGTGATTTATAATTTCCCTACCCCTTCTTAATTCAAGCAAACTGCTATTTTTGGTGAATTATTAAATGTGTTCCTTCCATAAAAAACTCAATTTTCTATTGTTTCTGATAATTCTGCATTTTCAGCATCAATGGTAATATTGTTCTCCTGTTGATTTAGGCCATTACTGGAGATTCTATTCTAATAAAATTTGAAAAGGCAAGATGTGCGCTCCAAGAAAGTCTTAGATGTGTTGAGGATATTGTTCCACATGCCATTGGACGTCAGGTAGGCAATTTATAAGCTATATTAGTCAATCTTTTTTGTTTCTGATCTTCAGTTCCTTGATTCACATCCTGACTAGACTTATCAACATTATTCCTCGTTCCTTGTAATTGCATCTTCATAAATCTTCTCCACCTCTGAATCCTATCCTTAACATTCTGAATGCTGAGCTCATTTACACAATTCATGTTCTCGAACACAGTAATTAGTAATTGAATATTCGATCTCCATTCTCAGTCAGCTACTTCATTGCATGATAATATGATATAATATAAACAATCTTAACTGTGGTTGGCTAATTAGCTATTTTGGCAACAATATCATGCTTTCCACTAGGAATTGACTTTTTTTTCACTTCAGATTATGGAAATTGTCAATGAGCTGGAAGAAACTACGTTTGTGTTGGACCAAACTGAAAAGCGGGCAGGGGATGAAGTAATCCAGCTCCTTCAGAAGGAGAAGAGATTCAATGGCAACTCAAATGACATTGAAGAGCTTGAAACGTTTCACCAAGCAGCTATGCAGTTGGGGATCACATCTTCCAGGGCAGCTCTTACAGAGAGGAGAGCTCTCAAAAAGCTCATTGAAAGGGCCCGTGTTGAGGAAGACAAAAGAAAGGAATCAATTGTGGCATACTTGCTTCATCTAATCAGAAAATACTCAAAGCTCTTCAGAAATGAGGTCTCAGATGACACAGATTCCCAAGGATCTGCGCCATGTTCCCCAACAGTCGAGGGTGCTCTTGAAGAGAGTGATGGACAGGGTGGAAATGCCCATGCTTTTGAGAAACAACTATCCAAACTCTGTTCTTTTCATTTCAAGTCAATTGGGTTGAGATCTGGAAGCATGACAGCCCCACCAGAGGAATTCAGATGCCCAATTTCCTTACAACTCATGTATGATCCAGTCATAATTTCATCTGGACAGACTTATGAGCGAGCTTGCATTGAGAAATGGTTCAATGATGGCCATCATACCTGCCCAAAAACTCAGCAGCAACTCTCTCATTTGTGTTTGACTCCTAATTATTGTGTTAAAGGATTGATAGGGAGTTGGTGTGAGCAGAATGGGCTTCCGGTTCCTGTGGCTCCTCCTGATTCACTGGACCTCAACTATTGGAGGTTGGCATTGTCTGAGAATGAAGCAACAGATTCAAGATCCATGGGAAGTATAGAATCATGCAAGTTAAAGAGTATCAAGGTGGATACGCTAAAGGAAAGTGGTAAAAAAGAAGTGGACAATGGCATAAAAGGAGAACTCGATGGTGATGGAATAGGGAATCTAGGCTATAGCCATTCTCAAGATTGTGAAGTGGATGAGTTTGTGAGATATGGAAAGTTGCTATCCATGCTGTACAATGGCAACAGACTATGTGATCAACATAATGCAGTTGAGCAGATAAGGTTCCTCTTAAAAGATGACGAGGAAGCAAGAACATATATGGGTGCAAATGGTTTCACTGAGGGCTTGGTTCAGTTTCTGCGCTTGGCAGTTGAGGAAGGAGAAGAGAATTCTCAAGAGGTTGGCACCATGGCTCTTTTTAACCTTGCAGTCAACAATAACAGGTATAAATGGCCAGTAATTACTCCAACTTTATATTGCTTCAAGAAATTCTATCATCTTTCTGCCACCTAGATTGCCACAATTACGATCCTTCTATGTGATTCTTCTTCTTTAGTTGCTTGTCTAAGATATTTGGTATACTTGGAAATTTCAAATAAATGGGAGATCCCGTCAATTATTAAAAAAAAATCTTGTATTTTATTTTCTTATTTCCTTATATCATTGGAAATTTGCATATTGATTAAATCACCTGCTAATAGGATTTATATTGGATATCAAATGGCTGTTTCAGGTTTTAAATCCTATTGAATTTCGCAAGCTTTAAAATTGCTTAGAGTTTGATTTGTAAATTCCTTAATTTTGCATATTGAAATCTTCTTTTAAAGTTCTAGAAATCCTGCTACTAAGAGTAATTGCAAAGCTTTGCAACTGTGCAGGCTTACATATCACGATTCCTTGTTTTCACTTGTTATGCCATGCCATTAAATATGTCATTTTGTTTTTTAGATGAGTGCAACGTTTAAAAATTTTAAAAAAGTAAAAATTCGAATCTAATTTTGCTTATTAATTAGGCAAGAAATAAAATTGAGACCACACAACTTATTCCCACACTCCTTACCCCTGTTTGAAACCTAGATAAAGCTAGGAATAAAGGTAGAATTGACATTATAATTTTATTTGGCAAATTAAAAAGTGAAATAGTAATTGTTATTCTAATTTACTTATTTTATAATAGCTATTCTGCAGGAAGGATGGAATAAAATTATTCTACTAAATTATTCTGATACATGTATGTATACAGTATATTAATTTTTTGTTTAAAATTTAATACATATATAATATGATGTATATATATTTTAAAATAGATATATATCTTAATTATAAAATTGATTATTATTAATCTACATGTTTTCAACTTATACTGATACTTATTCCACTTTTCATTTAAACTAGAATATCTCCTTAGACACAATTATTCACATTCAAAAGAAAATCATTTCCAAACTAAATATCAATACTATCAGAATATCAATATCATTTTTCACTTATTCTTATTTTTCTTATTCTACATTCAAAGAGGAGCCTAATGAATAGTGATAGTCGAGTTTGTCCTAATGCAGTTGCTTATGAGTTGTCATGTACCTTTCAATTCACAACTTGCCTATCACAATTTCTTTGTTCATTCTTTACAATATCTGAGAGTTAATACATAAGCTGAAATACGAAATTGATGATGACGTTACTGATTACATATTTACATTACATTGTCATCGATTTTGTGCTGTTCTATATATATATATTCCTTTATTTTTTCTTAAGTTTTTCTTTGCTATTGATAGGAACAAAGGGATGATGCTGTCTGCAGGAGTAATACCCTTGCTGGAGGAGATTATCTCAAATTCTGCCTATGAATCGGCAACAGCCCTTTATCTTAACCTCTCTTGCCTTGATGATGCCAAGCCTGTCATAGGCTCAAGCAGGGCAGTTCCTTTTTTGGTTCAGCTTCTTAAAACTGATGACTGTAAAACACAGTGCCGAGCTGATGCCCTCCATACCCTCTACAACCTGTCTACTTATCCTCCTAACGTCTCTTTCCTCTTATGTGCTGGCATCGTCGATGGATTGCATTCCCTAATATCTGGATCTACCGTTCATGCTGAAGGTGGATGGGCTGAGAAATCCATTGCAGTCTTCCTAAACGTGGTGTCAAGCAAATTGGGGAAAAAGGAGATCATATCAACACCAGGATTGGTTGGTGCCATTGCTGCGGTGCTAGACACAGGTGATCCTTCTGAGCAGGAGCAAGCAGTTTCATGCCTCCTATGTCTGTGTAATGGGGATCAGATGTGCTGTCATATGGTGTTGCAAGAAGGTGTGATTCCAGCACTTGTATCGATATCTGTCAATGGAACACCAAGAGGCAAAGAGAAAGCACAGAAGCTACTCATGCTGTTTCGGGAGCAGCGGCAGAGGGAGCCTTCTCCAGTGAAGCAACAACCTGAGAATGGTGATGGCAACCGAGTAACAGCCCCAGAAAAGAAGCCTCTAACTAAAACATCATCAAAGAGGAAGGTCGGGCGGACATTGACAGCAATGTGGAAGAACAAGCATTTCTCAGTGTACCAGTGCTAGGAATAATCAACCTGCACATGTAAATTGCATTTGTATGTTTGCCTTGTTGTCTTGGACTTTCTTATTTACTATCTGTACTATATGTTGGCATTCTTTTTTTTTGCCCCACCTTTTTATCTAGAGATGTATAGCCACGTTTTTGCGGCTTTGTGGTCTACATACTGCCAAGTCAACAGGCCCCTTAGTTTTCCTTCCTCTTCTTATAGCAATTGAGCTGTTTCAGGTTGTCAAGTATCACCCTCAAATCCTTTTGGAAAAAGCGATCACTCTTATGGTCTCATTTGGCTACGGTAGATGCTTGTATTCAGATTCTCTTTGGAGCGGTATAGGTAGCATTTGGATGCAGCCAGATCGATTCTGCTAAAAGATGTGTCGGTGATCGTCGTTTTCTGAGTCGGTTCTTGGATTTTTGCTGGAGGTTGTGAGAGTGGAGAATCTAGCACCGTTTCACAAATTGAAGAGAGAATTTTGCTTGCATGTTTGGGAAATCCTGAATGTTGATTTTTCCGCATTTAGTAACATTTGGTGGAGAATGAATATAAGTAGTATTCGGCAACGCCCATCTAGCTCAGTTGGTAGAGCGCAAAATTTTTAACCTTGGGTCGAATCCCACGATAAGCACTTTTTCGTGTGTTCATCTTTCAGTGTTTATAGTTTTCTTTCCTCTAATTGTAGTCATTTCTGCTTCTATGCTGTCACCTGTTGTGGGTCTGCTATGGCTGCTGTTTTTATTCGTTCTCTAATTTTTCTCATTGAAATTCTTATTTCACAATTTTCCTAGAACAAACAGATGCACTGCCAAGAGCTGAACTCATTGTGCGTTGGCCATTAGGTGATGATCACACATTGGCAAGAACTGGAGCAAAAGCTTCTCAACACACAACCATGGTCTGACCTCTGCCAACTAAGTGCCTATTTGGATGAACCTTAGGATTCTAATTAAAGTTTTAAAAATTTATTTTTTTATTTTCTTTGCACATGTAAAAAATTTAAAAACTATAGTTTGAAAAAGTATTTTGGATCAAAATATATAACTAACATAAAATACAATTTTAAGAAATTATTTCATTTAAAAAATCCACAGCAATTTTAATATTAGTCCAATGCCGATGGAAGAGTTATCATTCACCATCCCACCCCACATGCCACACAAGTTTCTCAAGAAACCCATGACTTGCATACCAACGAGTGCACTGTCCTGTGGTTTTGAGAAGCTAATTACGAAAGAAGGTACAGCATTGGCCCATTACTTTGCCTTCTTGTTCTCCAACTCCCAAACTTCTCGTCAACAAATCACACTAGTATCTCACCACCATCGACGTCCTCCTATCTCGCTCCTCAAAGGCGACAAACTTGATGAAGATGGTCTCTATGCAATTGTAGGCGATCTCCATGGCACATCACCTCCTCCTCATGCTTAACTATTGCTCCAAACGTCTCCGCTCGTAACTCACTAGGTGACCCAGAGCTGAGAGCTCGGATGGTGACTCTCCACTTGACTCAGCACAACTTCCCCCTTAACAAGTCAAGGAGCGGTGCCACCACCCTAGTTAGGGATGTACATGGGTCAGGTTGGATCGGGTTAGGAGTGAATCCACAACCCAACCCATATTGTTCGGGTTGGATAATTTTGAACCCATACTCAATTTATACCCAATCTAGACCCAACCCAACCCAATCCACAAACTTCAGATTGGGTCAGGTCGGTTTTCGGATTTTATAGCACTTGAATTTTATACAAAAAAAGATATAGACTCATATATTATTAATTACAAAAAAATGATAATAAATTTATCTATTATTAAAAGTCAAAAAAATTAACATGTGATACATTAGTGTTGTTTAGCCATTTAATAATAATTTTCTCAAAGAGTACAAGAGAATGGTGCTCACTTAACTAAAGGACCAGAAGACTACAAAAATTAGAGGATAATTCATAATTTATTGATCCAAAAATAACTAATAAAAGTATAGTTGCTTAATAAACAAAAGTAGCTCTACTAATATTGTCTATGAAATATATACAAGTGCTGAGCATGAGAAGTGAAAAAAGTTGTGATTAATGTTTTATACTTATATAAATTAAAAATTATATATATATTATGTATTTATAAATATAAATAATTACTATTATATATATATACCTTCGGTTTCGGATTGGGTTGGGTAACCCAAACTTGAAACCCATACCCAACCCATAAAGTTCAGGTTTGGAATTTTTTGACCCATACCTAACCATGATTAAAAAAATCCAACTCAACCCAACCCACGTGGTTTGGGTTAATTCGATTTTCTAGTTAACCCAGACCCATGTACACCCCTAACCCTAGCCTCCACCGTGAGTACAGAAGAAGGAGAAGAGAGGAATGATGGTCGAACTGGGAGGGAGTGGATGAATGGAACTAGCATTGAGTGAACAACCTAGGAGTCGCTATGGTAGAATTGGGAGAGAGTAGACGAATAGGATGAACGGAGACATGGCCACGGCACCAGGGGGATTGTAGTGGACACAGCCATGGCACAAGAGGGAGAAGGGGGTGTGAGAGGGAGAAGGGAGGGAGGAAGAGGATGTCCAGAAAACAAAGTTTCAAGGAAAAAAGAGAGTTCAAATTTCTTTTTCTCAAAATCTTGATTTAACCTTAAACCATAGTTTTAAATTAAAGTTTTTGTTAGTATCCAAATAGTATTAATTAATTTTAAAAAAATATATTTTCTAAAACTACATTATTAGTGAAAACTGTAGTTTTACATTATAACTAAACAAGGCCTAAGAAGTTATGTGATGAACTACATACTTCTACTTCACCAATTTAGTGTAATTTCTTCCCAACAAAGTGGAACATGAAGCTTTCTTGACATCATTATGTGTAGTGCAGTGGACCACCATCGTCAAAGAGTTTCAATGAATATATTTCTTCATTTGTAAGAGTTGTCTTCATCATCATTGTTATAATCTTCTTCTTTTATAGAGCTATTTAATACTATTCTACTAATGGAGTTTGCTATCATCTAAAGAAGCTTCCTTTAGGTTGTGTTTGGAAATATTTTTTCTTACATAGTTTATTAGGAAAAAATTATTTTTTTGTTAAACTATACTATTTGTAGTTTTATGAATGTAAAAAAAAACTTATTTGATATGTATATGTATTATTTAATAAGTACTTATGAGTTAATTAAAATACTATATTGTCCTGAAATAACCACCACAGTTGCTGGAGTTCGCCCTTATCATTGTCACCTGAATCTACCATCGCCAAAGCCCATCACCATCAGAATCCACTGTCGTCGTTGTCAGAGTTCACTACCGTTGGAGATTGTCATTGCCGTTGTTAGGATCCATTGCCAACACTATCGACACAAGAGTTCACCACCAGAGACCACTGCCACTACTGTAATCGTCAGAATATGTTGCCAGAGGCTACCGCCATCGCCAGAGTTCACCATTGCCTTTGCTAGAATCTACTATCACCATCGCTAGAGACCACCATTACCACCATCAGAATCCACTATCATCGCTGCAGTCATTGAAATCTACTGTCGTCGTTGGAATCTGCTGCCATCATTTGAATCCACCGTTGTCGATGCCATCGTCGTCGAAATCTACTGATGCCGTCAGAATCGATCGTTGCCGATGCCATCTTTGTCAGCCCTGTTAGCTTTCCCGTGGTGGATTTTGATCAAAGACGACGACGACAGATTCCAACAATGACAACAGTGAGTTGTAAGGGAGAGAGAGACTTTATGTTGTATTAAAATTAAATTCTGAAGATATCATTCGAAAATTAGAAGACTAATATTAATAACTTTTTAAAAAATTAATATCCATTAGTTTTTTAAAAAGTTATCTAATGACTTCTAATACATGAAAAAACTACAACTTGTTTTTTTTAGAAAAGCTCGTGTATCAGACATTATTTAAAAATACTTATTGGATAATAAACATTTAAAACAATAAGTTGGTAGAAAAATATATTTCCAAATGTTACCTTAATTTGTGATTCAAGCTGCCTAGTGTCAGAAGAAAAACACAACCAACGAGCTACCTCATTGAACCCAAAATGATGGACATGTAGACCAGGATTTCTCTTTGGGACCAGGGAACTCAACCGATACCATCAATACCGGACCCATCCGTCAATCTATAATAATCTCCACATCAATATCGAAACAAAAGCCTCTCTTTCTGTGCACGTTACTCTTGTCCGGGAACAAAAAAATGTACCTGTCATTTTGCGTTGCGTGGTGGTAATGCATGAATACTCTACATCCACAAAGCCGGGGATTGCAGGGAAAAGACGATAAAATTGAATTATACCATTATTCTCTTACGCAGGAGAGATGCAAACTATACATGTGCTGTGGTCCTGTGAAATACTTTTTTTGATAATGGTCCTGTTAAATATCATTGCTCAACTATCCACTGTAGCTTACGTGTTTTTTTTTGTAAACGGTAATCAGTAATATCAATAAGGTAAAAAGTTTTCCAGAGTATTGCATAAACAAATTATACAGAACCAGTCACACAACAAATGACCAAAAAATATCACAGAGTAGCTGTTGAACAAAAATTCAGATTTCAGAATGCTGCATAGTTTCAATTAACCAAAAGTTAATCACACCTGGGGATTATCTTCCTGAAGAGCAGGAAGAGCAGGAGTTCCAGTATCATACTCCATCTCAAGTTGGGGATTGTTGGGAGCCATTAAACTTTACTCCAAGTCTCTCTTTTGCTGAAAGGATGATATTGTCCGCATATTTTCATTCTTTTCGAAACCTATGGCCAAAGAGTCTACTCAACAGTGAAACAGTAAAGAAATATCATTGGTAATCATATAGGGATTTTTGTGTATGTCCCTAAAAATTCTATTGTTTCTCTCCTGCCAAACAGTCCATAGAACTACTTGAACAAAGGTATGAATACCAGTTAAAGATGTTTCGAATTTCAGCATAGGGGGAATCACAAATAAGTCTTCAATAGAGAGAATAGCAGGATATATGCACCCAACAGTGAAGGCATTCCAAATGGACTGCGTAAATGGACAGTTTAAAAATAAATGCTTGACAGATTCATAAGCATTACTGCAGAATATGCATGATTCATTGCCATACCAACCTTTTTTTAGTAGATTATCCTTTGTCAAGATTTTATTGCAAAGTACTAGCCATGCAAAAAGTTTGGTTTCAGTGGCACCCAACAATCCCAAATTTCATGCATATGTTTGAATCTATGTCCACTATCATTCAGTATATCATAGCATGATTTGACTGTGAATATATTACTGGTAGGTTTCCAAATTAATAAGTCATGTCCATCTGTTAGTCTAACATTGTTGAGTATGATTAAAAATGTATCCACCTGATCATGTAATAGCTCAGAGTCCTCAAGAGTCAAAGGATTAATAAATAGAGAATTAGGATCAGCAACATTAATTTCTAAAATTTTAGAAACATAAGCTTTTTTAAATCTAGCCAAGTGATATATGTCAGGGATGCTGTCTTTTAGTTTTTCACCATTCCACCATTTATTTTTCCAAAAAATAGTGTTTCTACCATTATGAACCTGAAAATCCGAGAATCCATTAATAATATCAAAGCAATTTTTGAGTTCCAACCATAATGGTGAGGCTCTACCATTTGACACATTAAGAATAGCCCTGGAACCATTCCTAGCAAAGTATTTTGCTATGACTACCTCTTTCCATTTCAGAGAGTAGGAGTTAGATAATAATTGCCAGAGCAACTTACATTTTAAAGCCAAATTGAAATGTGTCAAGTTAATAATGTCCCAACCTTTTTGTTCTTTTGATCTACAAATTGTTGTCCATTTAACTAGATGACAGACAGTATTAGAAGATAAAGAGTTCCATATGAATCTGCTTCTTATCTTATCAATTGCTTTGATTACCCTAATAGGGAAGTGAAGAATAGAGAGATAGTAAGTGGGAATGGCAGATAACACAAAGTTTACTAAAGTAAGCCTTCCCCTCCAAAGATAGGAATTTTGCTTTCCAATTTGATAATTTTTTTGTAATTTTCTCTATTATTGGGGACCAATCCTGGTAGTTAGGTTTCCTGAAATGTAGAGGCAAGCCCAAGTATTTAATAGGTAGTTTGTCAATGCTACATCCCAGGATTTGAGAAGCCCTCTGAGTGAAGTCCTCAGAAGTTCCCAACCCAGTGATTGACGATTTGTTGAAGTTTATTTTCAGTCCTGAGCAAGATTGAAAGCAACATAGAATTCTCTTAATATTCACTAGATTTTCCTCCTTAGCAGACAGAAAAAGGATTGTGTCGTCTGCATATTGAATATTCAATATATTAGGATCACCATTAGGTAGTTGAATTCCTGATATTAGATTATTATCAATTGCAAGTGAAAGCATCTGATTCAGCACATGTGTGACCACAATGAAAAGAAATGGGGATAAGGGATCACTTTATCTCAACCCATTAGATGCTTGAATGTATCCTTTAGGGGAACCATTAATTAACACAGAGAATTTAGCATAGGAAATGCAAATTCTGATCCAAGTAATCCATTTATCACCACAATCCAACCCTTTAAGTGTCTCTAATAAAAAATCCTAGTTTACATTGTCAAAAGCCTTTTCGAAATCTAATTTCAGAACCAATCCCGGAATGACATTGACTTTCATGTCATGTAGGGTTTCCTGAGCAACTAGAAAGCAATCACCAATGTACCTCCCAGCAAGAAAAGCACATTGTGAATTGTCAATAATACTGTTTATTACAGGATTGAATCTAGTTGCTAATGTCTTTGAAATGATTTTGTAAAGACTATTAACCAAACTAATGGGCCTAAAATCGTTTATCTCCTTAGCTCCATCTTTTTTGGGGATAAGAGATATGAAAGTCTGGTTTATGTGAGTCAGATATTCCATGTCATTGGTGGAATGAAGATTGTTAAAAATTTCAACTATAT
>JAMKQA010016814.1:0-35091 GCA_024699735.1 Posidonia australis
AAATGTTTAAAAACAAAAAGACTCAAAAAAGTTACCTTATATATGCTTAATACCATGAAAAATGTCTTGGTTGATCAAAATATTCTTCCTGTACATCAACCATATTGTGTTCTCGATGAATTTGTTGTCGAATTTGAGACTCTCTCCAGAACACATAGCTGTTCCAAGACATGATTACAATATGTCTGATATTCATTGATGAAGTAGTGGTATTGTAATATTGATAGTTATATTAAGAATCCCATTAGTGGATATTAAGAAATTATATATACTGGTTGAAGCTGTCGAGGGATATAATAATGACTTGGAAGATGTTCAAGTGATTATTCGTCATATTGTGTTGAAGGAGATGCATAATGAAATAATGAATCCATATCCCATCCAGTGGTATTGTAATATTGGCAATTGTATTAAGAATCCCATTGGTGGATATTGAAGAATTATATATACTGGTTGAGACTGTCGAGGGATATAAGAATGACTTGGAGGACGTTCAGGTGGTTGCTCTTCATATTGTGTTGAAGGAGGTGCATAATTAAATAATGAATCCATATCCCATCCAGTTTGTTCGCTTGGAGCATAAGAAGATGTAGTTCTTGTCCAATCGCTTTAAGTACTATAGTCTGTTTGCTCAACAGAACCACCTCCATAAGAACTATAATCATAAGGATCTCTAGGATCATGAATACTCAAATAGTCAAGTGAATCTAACAAAGATCCTCTTGTATGACTGCTCCAAAAATCTTCATCTAGTTATTGATCACGACGATCTCGTCATCGATAATAAATTTCTGGCCGGTTTCCATGATCCTCATCTTGTGTAGCATGTGTCAAGACATCCTCCCTTATAAATGGGCAAAGTGGCCTTTGTGTATCTCTCTATTCTTGTGGCTCTTCTGTTGTAGGTGGGGTTACATCTCTAATGCCACCATCATTGTCGTCTAGTGGTTGTGTGCCATCATGTTCATCTGTGCTACTGTCACCCCTTAAGCCTAGAGTATGTCCACAAGAACGTCCTGATGAGCTCATGTATTCCTCTACATCAATGCTCATTTCACTAGCAATTCTAGAAGATGGTTTACCTTCTTCTTCATGTAGAACTGGTTCTCCATTTTCTTGCAACCATTGAACTATAGGATCATCTTCTTCGTCCTCATTATAAATATATGCAAAATCTATTAGGTCTATGTAATCTTTTTCTTCTCCTTCTTTAATATGTTTTATTCTTAACCGCATGTTATAATGCACAAATACCAAGTCATTCAACCTTGCAATGCCTAATCTGTTTCTTCTCTTTGTATGAATAAGGTTGAATGTACTCCAATTTCATTCACAACCAGATGCTGTTGCCGTTTGAGATGAAACCTTTACAGTAATATTCCTCAGATTTAGAACATCTGTTCCTTTTAACATCCACCATTCACCTGAAATATGATATTTATTTATTAACTATATTATGAAATAATATTATGAAATAATAGAAATGATATTTAAAATATTACTTGGGAGTCATTGTGTCACGAGAACGTATCGTTTGAGGCTCTCCAAATGACATAAATTCATCTCGAAAGTACTTCAATTCATTGAGAGCTTGTACTTAGACATTGACATTAGACTTCAATTTTTTGATTACATCTTTAACAGATGCTAATAAATCAGTACGACTGCCAAGTTGATAACTGTACTGGAACCATGGATTCAAATAATATGCTACATTAACAAAAAAACTTATTTAACAAATAATTTTGGAATAAATGAAATATAATGATGAAAATTATGAATGTTCATGTTAAAATGCTTATCAGCTTCATGTAGAGGATGAAGAAGCATGTTAAACCATCTGTCATCTATAATTTTGAGATATGTCTTAGATGATCTGTATGCTGCATCAGCCACAGCATCCTTCATCAATTTCATTGCCTCATATAAGAAACCCATGGTAGGCTTTTTATCACCATCCACCAATCCAAGGACCTTTGAAACTGGTTCCATAATATGTACAACCTTTCGACAATTCTCTCAAAAAATGTATATTATTTATAATTGAATTTACTCTCCTACCAATTGGACTTTCACTCTCGTGGTATTTGTACCACTGTGGCGAATTGAACATATACTTCAATTCATTTCTTCGATCAATCATACTTTGGAGAGCAATATAATTTGTTGCAAATCTGATGAATCCTAGACGAATCAAATCACCACCACAACACTCAGGTGACCTCATTAAAGCTAGTAAAAAAGAGTGACTATAAATAAAATTTGTTACAACCTTTGCATCTCTCACTGTCTTTTCCACCAACTTCGTCTTCCCAATGTCCTTAAGTATTAAATCAATACAATGAGCTGCACATGGTGTCCAATATATGTCATACTTTCTTATAATTCTAGAGCCAGCCTTTTTAAAGTTACTTCCATTATCAATCACAATCTGCACCACATTTGTTACTCCCACTTGTTTAATGATTTCTTCGATTTACTTGTATATGTACTTGTAATCTCTGACAACATCAGAAGCATCAATAGACTTCAACAAAATTGCACGACCATCACAATAAGCCATGAAGTTAATGATCTATTTCCTTATGGTACTTGTCCAATCATCACACATGATAGTTACCCCATAAACTGGTCATTGACATTTCAAGTCATTAATGTAAGTTTCTAATTCTTCCTTCTCTGCTTTAAGGTACTTATTCATGATCTCATACTCAATTGATCCCTTTACTCCTGCACCTTCTTTTGCTGCAACATCAAACATATGTTGCAGATAAGGTCCCTTTGCTGTTTTTGCAGGGATAGCATTGAAGAACATATATTTTGCTACAGCTTGACCAACTTTTTCTCTGGCATTTCCAAACATACCTTTGATTGTTTTCTGTTTTGAGGTTTCTTTTCTAACTCTAGTTGCATCTGGATTGTCGTATCTTTGACTATATGTTCTAAACATTCTAGTAATGCCTTTACCTTTATCCTTTTGTACCATACCACTGCCACTGCACTTCTCTTGTAAGTTAGGGTACTACCTGTCCTATGAAATCTTTCAATTTGTTATCTATGTCATTCTTCATTTTTAGACTCTATTACAGATCTTCTAAACATTTCTTCCCTCTAAAGTGTTACAGTCTACAGGATAAATCATATTATCATCTGGATCCGATATGGGAATAACACCAGAAGTATCTTCATTGAAAAGAATCTTGTTGAACCTTTCTTCTCTTCTCTTTTTGTCATTTTTCTTTACTTTAGTGTCCTTTAATAGTTCTCTCATTTGAGCAGAAACTACATATGGATATGATTTACACTTAGCTACATTACTATATCCACCAGCAAGGTGTTGTTTTAATCTTGTTATTCCTCCACTCTTCATTTGCTTGTCACAATATTTACATTGTGCTTTTTGTCTATCATTATCAATAGAATATCCATGCAACCAACCTGAATCCTCTGATTTTACTGTCCTAACATCACTATGACCTCCACTACTTTCAGATTCTGATGAATTTGACAATATGAATACTGAAAACAAATGATAGTTGTCATTAATTTAATGAAATAATGCATTCAAATATTTTCTGTTTTTTTTTACATGTTACAGTGGTTTCAACAATTATTCCTGATTTTTTTTCCATATTTTCTTGATTTTTTAATTAATTATGAAATATTCTGATTTTTTAAATAATTATAAAGAATTATTAATTTATATAATTATATATCAAATTATTAACATTAAGATTCAAAATAATAAAATAAACTTGAAAAAAACTTTAGATCTATGCAATATTATGATAGATCTAACTAAAATCTAAGTTTATACTTTATATCTAAGATTGCATGTGAACTTAAAAAAAAAGGATTTAAACAAGAGTTGTTTTAAACAATACAATCTTATTGTTGTAGTCTAACATGAAAGTGGTACAACAATACTAAAGTAGTAATATTAAATATGGGATAAGTATTAATTAAAGATAATAAAATTAAATCAACAAATGAAATTACAAAAGTCTTTCAAATTACAAATCACGCAAAATGCCATGAAATTATATGCAAAAACCTAAAATCTAACAAATAGAAATACACCAAGTATAATTACTCTTAAATTTTACAATCATTCTTGATGTTTTTCAAATTTTCCTGATTTTTAAATAAATTATGAAATATTCTTATTTTTAAAAAATATATAAAAATTTACTGATTTTATAAAATTATTGTGTTAGATCTATTACTTATGTAATGAATTGAAATATTATTAGGTTAAATCTTTATTTTTTAATTACTTACAAAATAAATATGAGAATTTCTTAAATAAAAGAAAAGATTTACTCCAAGACAAAGGCTAAAAAAAAAGGAGAAAATGATGGCTATTGTTAATGCTTCATATATATTTTTAACTTGTTGGAACTTGAAAGACTAAAATCACTTTTGTAAGAAATGACTTTAAAAAAAAATAAACATAAGATAAAACTAGATGGTAAGAGTTTTTTTTGAAAATTTTGTTATAAACCACCTTATCTTATAAACCCCCGTCTCTTTTACATAAGAAAAAAATAAGACATTGGACACAAACTATAAAACAAAACATAAAGGGTTAGATGATAGGAGTTTTAAAAAAAAGGATAGAAATGTTGTTCAATTCATTTTTAATAAAAAAAATATGATCCATTATTTTTATCATCTATTTTAATTAAGATTTTTAACCTAGTATACGTCTTATTCCCCGTAACCCGATATTTGATATTATAACCCAAGTATATGTCTTAGTCCATACTGGATATTAGCCCATGTATATTCGCACAAACACTTTACCCATCTGCACTCGAAGATTCCAGAAAAAAAAAGAGGAGGCGACGACGATGAACCTGGTTGGCCTTGGAGATCGGAGCCGACGACGATGCAGGGAGACGGACAACGAACGCGAGTGCCAAAGAAGGCGCTGGACTGCGAAAGGGAACTAATGGAAGACGCTGGACTAGCGGACGACGCTGGAGGCTGGATGACGATCGGCACTGGACTGGCGGACGATGGACGACGTTGGAGGCTAGATGACAGCCAGCACTGGACTGGCGGACGACGCTGGAGGCTGGATGAGGGCCGACACTAGACTGCAGGAGAAGCTTGTGAAAGACGACGCTAGACGACGACGAAGCATTGGAGAAGCTTGAGGAGGGAAGGAAAGAAGATGGGAAAAGACGTTGTTGGGGTGTTGGTAGGCGAAAGAATCCCGTGGCTTTTAAAACCGTGTCGTGTGTCGTGTTGTGGGGAAGGCGTGTCGGGTGATACGTGAGGATTCGAGTAAAAAAATATCAAGCATCCACCGACATCCACCGAAATATCGTCCGACATAAGGTAAGTCGCAACATACCTGCCAACATCGTTTCTCTACTTTCACCCACCGAATTTCGCCGACACGGATCAAAATTTGACACCATGATATGTACAAGACAATAATTAAACAACAATAAAGTTAAACCATCTGTATAAAAGTTACAAATTAACTTCTAAATAAAAGTCAATACTATTTAACAAAAATAAAAGGTCTTAATAAAACAAAAATAAAAGACAATAACAATAACTTTACTCAATACTAAAAATCAAAAACAAACCAAAAAAATTTTAAAAAAACATGAACACTAGATATAGGAAGATGAAATCCAAGATAAAGGAGAAACGGCAAAGGAGGTGTGACAAAGATGAGTAACTGAAGTTTACCTTGTAAATAAGGAGGGAGGAGGAGATGTGAACTTGCCAGAGAAGAGGCCAAAAAAGTAGCCAGAGGAGGAGGAAGAGGCTGCCGAGGTGGTGGAGACCGCTGAAGGTGAGGAGGATGCCGGAGGAGAGGGGGAGGAGGGGCAGCTGCAAGTTCTAAGAGAGGTGGGGTGCGTGTTTGGGGCTGAAGAGGTCCCAGAAATTTCTTTTAAACCCACAGATCCTTGCTGGATCCATTACCGGATCCAGCAACGATCTGCCAAACCTATTACAAAGTTGGGTGTGTAAATGCCCAGCATCTTACTAATGCATGGGCACCTAGGCGCCCGCTTCAATAACCTTGGATATTACTCTACCATTGATAGAAAAATGTAACACAATACAACAAGGGGCCTTGGTGGCAGACTGAACAGGCAAAACATGGTAAATAATAACTTTATGCAATAGTGTAAACAACACATAAAACTGTTGTGTACTTTATTTGATAAATTTTATGTTGTGCATGGAATCACAATCATGGTCATGAAGCCTCATCTCATTTCTATAAAAGTTGGCCTTGAAGATACTTTCATAATTGAAATTTAGACAGTCAACTAATTCTGGACAAGCCAGGGAAAACCGGGCTGGTCCATCGGGTCAGGATGGACCTGCCTGCCAAGGATAGAAAATGGGATCAGCTGATGGGTCAATCATGCCCCCTCTGATGCTTACAATATGATTCACTCAAAAGGGCAGAAATCAGGTTTTTTAGAGTGGGTGTGAGTATGATTGCATACCTTGGTCTCTAGATGGGGTGTTTATTTATAAGAGAACTTTTGGGTTAGCTAACATATGCCGTCTGAGGGGTTCCAATGGGTGACACTTGACCCTTTTGTACTGCTCGCTACATTGAGGGCTACTTGTCCAAGCCGATTGGCTAACAGGGTTCTAGCGACAAGGTCAGTCACCCAATCTAGCTCACCCTGGTCAATTCTGGTGGCCAACCAGCCCACTAGGTCGGGGCTAGCTAGTCTGTCATAGACTCAGTCCAATGGGCTCATCTTCAACATGGGCTTGGTCTAGTGGGCTCGTCTTCAAGAGTTCAACATGGGTCCAAGCCAATGAACCAGGCCTATATCATTAACCACAGTCACTAGGTGAAATGTGATTCCTAGATGTGAAGCCTTAAAAATGCCTGAGGCAAGAGGGTTGATAAGCAAAGGGTTAGGCATTTACCCTATCAAAATTGAGATATCAGAGAGTCAAATTTGAAATTACTTTGAGCCAATAACATATGAAATACCATTATAGGCAAAAGATCTGTGAGGAATGACCTCACCATGGACTGACAACCACAACATTTAAATTTCTATTGACACGTTGATATTAATAGTGAGTACCCTCATCAATATTATGGAAGTAGTACTATTACAGATGGCTACCCTTGTCAATTGGGTGCTTTGACTTGCTCAAGGCTAGAGGTGCTTAGGTACAAAAAACAACTATATGGCAGCAAAGAAGTCCATCCTAACCTGGTCAGGTAGCCTCACGCATGCCTACACTTGATAATACCATTTCTTGGTCAGATCATTTTGAACAGAGAAACCTATCATAAGCCATGAAATAACCATATTAAGTTTTCCTAAACATCAAATGAGTTCAGAGTCTCTAGATGAAGGAAGCACTTCCACATGTTATTAGAAATTGAAGACATCGTCAAAAATTTACCCACCGACATATGGGCAGCAAAAGCTTGTTTTAAAATTCCAAAAGCCAGGGAGCAAGTTATCAATAGTGGAAACTCTATGAGAGTTCTCCATAACAGTCGCCAAAAAAAAAAAACCTAAGTACCCTCTGCAACCTATATGCTGATTTTATTTTTATTTTTCAAAAATAACAAAAAGGTACCAAAAACTACAAAAAACAACTGAGTGATGGTTTACCATATGCTCCTGTATCTTCGCTGCTTAACCATATCTCTCTAACTCCTTCCGCTATAACAGTTTTCACACGATCTGCCTGCATCGATTTCCAAAGTTGAAAGGTATTGTTCCAATAGAAACACACTTGGTCAAACTAACAGCAAAAGGAAACTTACAAGACTGTTTACTGTGTAGCTTCCCAAATGACCACGTGCATGCTTTGTCTTGCAGTAAGTACAAGCACCTAAACAACCAACATTGATTGGAAGAATCTCAATAAATTTGTTTTTCCTCACCTGTTGAAAGAATTTGATCAAAAACATTTACTTCACATGCAAAAAATAAGATGAAAACAATGAAGTAGCCATGCATGGTTTTCAATGTACCTCATAAATTTTAGCACCTTTAAGCTTCGGGATATTAAGGAGAAATAAGTATAAACAAGTACCTTGGGAAGGTCAAGTGCCGGCAAAGTTTTCCGATTTAGAAGACGAACCTCGTGACCCTTCAATGTCTCTTCCACTACTTCAACCACACGGTCTATCTGTTGCACGCCGATAACACTAACCCCTTCCAGCTCCTTCAGGTCACGACTTCCTTGTGGCACACATCCAGCCACTACCAGTGGTTTTTTTGCACTTTTACTTTTTAATATTAGAGTTTCCATGGCAGATTGACTGGGATTCTTAACTGTACATCTGTGTCACAAGATGGCATCAGAAGGAAATGATTGTTGTCATAATGGAACTATCTACAATTTCAAATAACCAAATTCCCATTATGTGTTTTCTCTTTCAGAAGTACATAGTAAGAGGCATTATAAGGTTAGATCAAGTACCTAAGCATTAAAAAAAAGCACTTTATACCCCATGCTGACTATCACACCCTTCACCACGCATTCGATCTGTTGAGGTGAAGTGCACAGGTGGCACATGAGGGGACATGGCACTAGGACACAGTGCACATGTTCAGAAAGACCGAAGACGATGACTGGATAGATTCCACTCGAAGCGTGATCAAGTTGGGAAGCAGGTTTGGCAGACGCAACTTCAACAGATACGTATTCAACAAATGTAAGTTTGATATAGCACACATGGATGTTACTTAGGTGCATGGACATTGCTGAGCAAGGACATTACGCATAGTGAGCTGGATGATGCCAAATTGGTGCAATGGACTGTGCATTGAGGCACGGACGTTACAACAAGCTCAATCAAGTGGAAACATTATTGATCAACTATGGATGTTACACTTGATGTGTGATGCGGGATATTTTGTCTTGCCTCACGTGGGCCAGAAGATCCAAGCAAACAACCTAAAGATGCCCAAATGAAAGGTTTGAAGACTCAACAGAAGAGCATAACTCAAGAAAACAGCCTACAGACACCCAAGAGATCAATCGATCGAGGCACACTACAGTTGGTCCAGCCAAACCCCTAGCCTGCGTAGACCCCAATCTTCAAGAGCTACTCAGGTTGCTGCATGTGGCTCCTTTGACGCGTCGTAGCATCCACACATACGGTCCCACATTCTGACAGCGCATCATGTAGGAGATCATAACCTGGATACTCATCCCCGACGGTGGCATGTGGTCCTCCCTGTGCCTTATAAATGTGCATTGGTTCCTTATACATAGAGGAGCACCACATGTCCTCAATAGTATCTAACAGACATCCCTAAGGACACGTCAAGGCAGCATTCTGAGCTTTTTATGCCTTCCATCTTTGACAGAATTGCTAGAGCCACTTGATAAGTCTATTGAAGTCATCTAACCAATGGCAGAAGCACCTTACTGCACATGGCCCCCTATTAGAGCCTGACGTATGTCAGAACAACACTTCCAATGGATATACTCCAATGCTACCATCTTCAAGTATAAATGCCTCCTTACTGGGATAAGGTAAAGGATCTTCTAACGATCTTTTTCCATCTTTTGGATCCGTTTTCTAGACCTTTGAATTCATTTCCACCTAAATCTTTCCTACGAGATCTTACTCGTAAGCATCATTTTAAATCTGATCTCCTCTTTAATTCAGGCATCGGAGTGCCTTTGGCCGATCAACCAAAAGTCCTCTGATTGTCCTTTTCCTGTTCGCAGGCTACTCTTAACAGGTCAAACATCGTAGTTTAACTACCATTCGACTCTTCGGCAATTCACTAGCACACTAACCTCAAAACCAAGAAGGAATGCATAGCGGCCCAAAGGGGCGAGATTAGTTGACGCCATGCCATGCCAGAAGATTGCTCCGGATTACGAGATCGGCAGCTAGCTATGGGTTTCATCTTTGATTACCTTAGAAGGCTAGTATTCGACTGAAGGTTGTTGTTGCTCGACCGAAGGCTACAGTTGTTCAACTACAAGTTGCTGCTAAACAAAGGCGCATGACTCCATGGTTTCATTCTTCCGGTCAAGGCGCATATAAACCAACTTGGAGAGAATGAAGGAGACATCTACAATGGGAAGCAACCTCATCGTTGCCTCACAAGCCATATTGTCAGTTATGTTCACTGACTGAGCAAGCTCATCGTAGTGATCCTCGAATAGTACTTAGTGATGACCTACTCTATTTTTTCTAGCAGGCTCTTCTCAACTTTGACCACTCGTCGTTCTAACTTCGTAGCATGACCCTCGAGTTTCTTTCGCCTTGCCTACACAACCCTCTTCGATTGCCAAAGTCCTTCAATGGTGGCATTAAACTTCATTGATTGCCTAAGGGCCTTATCCATCTCCAAGTTGTTGGATGCCTGTTAGGCCTCCACTCGCTCAAGGTCCGCATGTACTAGGTCAAGCTCACTTTAAAGCCACCCTTTTTCCTGGGTGAAAGTGGTTGCCAAGGCCTTTACTTAAATCCTATTATTGACCACCTCAACAAAGGAGGGACTTCTTGAGTTGTGCTTCCACCTCCCTTTTAAAGGAGATCAAGCATAGCATCTTTAGTGTTAGGTGGAAGGTCTGTACGAAGATGGCAAATAACAATAAACCGAATAAAAAAGAGCACAGTCATAAAGCAAAAGGAGTAATGGCTTACCACCACATTACATGCAGCAACCAAGCTAATGAATTCGTTCCTCTCTATCAAGGCCAGCTTGTTGTCATCCATCTTAAGCAGATAGTAGCTCAAGAGCTACCCAAAGGAAGGCCCCAGGCTCAAGAGCTACCAAAAGGAAGGCCCCAGATCAGAGACGGAGAGGTCCGTAACGAGCATCGTTTGTGAGGCCTCTTCCATTTTCACCTTCCCCTTCGTTTTCGCAACGCTCACCCCTCCTAGCTATGAATGAGCCTGTGAGATTTGAACTCCCGCGCAACCATGGTGTAGGCATAATGGTAGGCATGGGAGCGAAGGAATGACTGAGTCACTGTGGACTCGACGTAGACGACTAAGCAGTCAAAAGGAATATTTGGGAGATAAACGAGAAGCACTGACGGTTGGAAGTAGCTGGTGACAAAGAAAGGCTGGAGGAGAGAAAGTTGCTCGTGAAGCAGAGTTAACCTAAAACAAAGAGAAAAGTAAAAAAAAGATGGGAGATTAAAGCACCCAACAAAGGGCATCGTAGGCTCAACGACCATGTAGGGGTTGTCGACCTACTTGTTTCCTTTTCGTTATATGTAAACGAACTTTCTTTATCACGTCCCAAAGCCACCCATTCTCTGAGTCATCTCTATCGGGTAGGCACTCAAACAACAACCAACAAGAGAAACTATCCTTGCCCAGACGCAACTTCAACCCAACTCTGAAAGGTTCCAGGGGTAAGGAGCTCGTTAAACGGGAAAAAGCCTCCCACGTGCAATGACGTCATCTCTAAAACCTCCAAATCTAAACTAGAGATCCCTGCATCGCTTAGCTCCACATTTGACTCTTCTCTAAGGGCTCCCCAATATGAAAAATCAAAATCCTCACTCTAGAAAGGAGAAACTATCCTTGCCTGGACGCAACTTCAACCCCACTCTAGAAAGGTTCTGGGGGTAAAGAGCTCATTGGAAGGGAAAAGGCATCCCACGTGCATCGATGTCATATCTAAATAAGCTAGAGATCTCTGCATCGCTTAGCTCCACACTTGACTCTTCTCTAAGGACTCCCTAATATGAGAAATTAGAATCCTCTTCGATCGACAATGAGATGACAAACAAGGACAATAGGAAGTCTTTCACCTTTGAAGGGCTCTCGCTCACTAGTTTTCCTAACCGACGGACAAAGACGTAGTACCAACCAAGACGTCAGCAAGTCTCTGCTAACTTTGACATTTATTTGAAAAGTAGCAGAGACGGGCTACGACTATACTTTATCTTAAACACCGTGAACGAGACGATGTGTCTAATTCCATTCAATTCGAGTTGGCACCAGGCCGTACCAATGGTAAATATCCACCAACAACGAAGGAAGCAAGAGACAGAGGCCAGTTAGCAAGTGATTTCAAGCATTGTATAACAACCCTTGACAACATGGTTGATCGACGGAGATAGACGGCCACTATTGTCCTTTCCGATGAGTTGCAACCCATAATCGTATAGGATCAAATAGAGGCTTGTGAACTCCTAGAGATGGTTGTCTTACAAGTGTCACTCGTCTTTGTCAAACCATTGAGAAACCACTAAAACTTCCCCGATAGAAGGCTTGGTTGGACTAAATGTAGAGGCCTCTGATTGCATTTTTGAAGCCCTCCTCCTCCATTGGAAAGGCACATCATCTTCTTTTTCTTCCGTAGGAGCCTGCACCATCTGAGGCTCCCCTACAACCTCTTGCTTCGAAACTGCCTCCTCTGCCTCGACATGCCCTGCTACTTGTGAAGATCCCTTGACATTAGATTTCGGCCTTGATTTACCTTTGGAAAAGCTACGACTGGCCATTTCAAAGAGATTGGAGGAGGAGAAAAGCTTAAACACGAGAATGGAAGTGGAGCACAAAAAACTCAGTTAGAGCAAAGGCAACGGCAAAAAATAGAGGCATCTCTTTGCTAAGGCTATGTACATAAGGATCCACTCGTGTACACTCGTACCGAGAACTCCATAAACGCATGCATTGTGTCAATTCGAAGGATGTTTTCAAAATTCGAAAATTGTTGCACTTCGATGTCCAAAAATCTTTACAAATCTTATATGATAGAGTTCATTTATGACCTCAGGAGCAGGTACTGATGTAACCACCGTAGAAGTGATATGTGACTATTACTGAGACAGTACACCAACCTGTGTTCCATTTGTAGCATTAACGTCTCCAACCAACCTCCTACTTTAACAATTGATTGCTCAGTGCACCAACCTGTGTTCCATTTGTAGCATTAACGTCTCCAGCTGACCTCCTACTGTAACAGTTGATCTAACAATCAACTGTCGAATTGGGAGAATCTTGATACGGGATATTTTGTCCCACCCAACTTAGACCAGAAGACTCAGACAAATAGTCTAAAGATACCTATAGGTTTGAAGACTTAGTAGAAGAGCATAAAGATCACAACGAATGGCTTATAGAATTTGGGAGATCAATTGAGACATACTGCAGCTAGTCTGATCGACCCTAGTCTTCAGGAGCTACTCAAGCAACTGCATGTGGCTCCTTTAACATGCCATAACATCCACACATACGGACCCACATTTTGATAACGCACCATGCAGGAGATCATAACCTTGATACTCATCCCCAATGGTGGCACATGGTCCTACTTGTGCTTCGTAAATGTGCGTTGGTTCCTTATGCACATAGGAGTGTCACATATCCTCAACAATATCCAAAAAACATCCCTAGGAGTACATCAAGGCGTCATTCTAAACTTTCCATGCCTTTTGCATCTCACAAATCTACCTAAGACACATGATAGCTCCATTGAGCTCATCTAACTGATGGCAAAAACACCTTACTGTGCATAGCCCTCCATCAGAACCCAACACGTGCCTAGAACAACACTTCCAACATATATGCTCTGTTACCACCATCTTTACGTATAAATGCCCTAATATTGGGACAAGGTAAAAGATCTTCTTTTGATCTTTTTTCATCTTTTGGATTTCTTTTTCAGACCTTTGAATTCATTGTCTCCTAAATCTTTCTTATAAGATCTTACTTATAAACATCATTTTAAACCTAATCTCCTCTCTAACTTAGGCATTGGAACACCTTTGGCTGACTGACAAGGGGTCCTTTGAGTGTCTTTTTCCTGTCTGCATACTACTCCTAGTGGACTGAACGTCCTAGTTCAACTACCATTCGGCTCGTCGACAATTCACTAACACACTAACCTCAAAACCAACAAGCAGTGCATAATGGTCCAAAAGGGCGAGATCAGTTAACAACGTCTATAGGAAACATCACATCGCACGTTGTTTGTTGAGTTCAACCACAATCTTCATCTTCCACTTAATGGATCCCTTTATAATGTCTGAATCCTTTAAGGCCCTCCAGGAGCAAGTTACACGCCTTATTGAGGAGTTAAGGAAGGTATGAGAAGACCAAGACCATTACTAAAGGCAGTGGCCCTAGCTGCTCCCAACACCACCACCAAGGTTGTGACGACAACTTTCATTTCAATCCTTGGAAAAAGCCCCAAACTCCGACAAATTGTATCACTTAAAGCCCTTATCCTCCATTAGGTTGGTCGAACTCCATGATCACCCGGAAGACCATCTACGCTGATGGAGAGGAGTTTGAGACATGTTGTAGACACCTTGATTTTGTAGCCACTTAACGACACACTCTTCCGAAAAAACTTGTTTCGATTACAACAAGATGTGTTCCAACACCAAAACCTACTTAACACCCCAAACCAGCCCAAAACCCTAAATTTATCCTAAACCTTAGTCAAACTACTAACCTTAGAAGCCCAAGCTCTTTTGGTAGTCTAGTATGTAAGGAAACAAATCTAAAATCCATGCAGCAGACCCAATAATAGGTTCAACGCGAGTCACCATTGTGACTTACCATAGTAACTATCTAGCGTGGATGGCTAGCACAGGTAACTAGCGTGGGTCACTAGCGCGACACTCCTAAGTCGGTAAAAGAAACTGTAGAGGGATTAATTGGTCTTTTTATGTTTAGACCACCAATTTTTCTCTTCCTATTGGCTTGCATGGATCTAAGTGTGTCCCTTAACATTGTTGGACGATCATACCACTCATCCCAATCCTAAACCTAATCCAATCCTTTATCATTCAATCCTAATCCATCATTTCAATTTTGTTAACCATCTACGCTGCTCATGCACTTCCACATCCTATAAATCTTTGAGGATGTCAGACCAAAAGTCAACCCAACCAACGAAGAGCCACCCCACAGTGCCACAACCTCCTCTCGTCATCAGCCACCACAAACCACTACATCTCCGACCACACATAGCCATCTCCCTTATTTCCCAAGCTACCACACCCCTTGTCTAATCTTGTGAACCACCACCACTGCACCTAAAAGTCGACCCAGGCACTGCAATTCTGCCATCGACCATCGCCGCACGCATTCCGCCATCTCAAGCCACCTTCACGCTAGCAAACCACAACATACCTTCATGTGATACTACATTGAGCCTTGCACTTCCCTTGCACTACCACATTACACATCCAAAGCATCTCCACGCAGCCATTAGCCACCGTACAGCACCCTCAACCAAGCCTTGCTGTCTCTATCGTCGTCGAGCAACCCCAAGCTAGAGTAACTCCGCCACAAGCTATAACACCAGGAAAGATATCCACGCACTTACACAGGTAAGCCACTCCTCCATTTAACGTAATTCTCCCTTCCTTGCATCTTGCTTAGCTTTATTGGCCTATATTTTCATTGTTTTTGTGCTGCATTGGGTGCTTTGGCTGCCGACAATGAGTTCGCCAACTACATAAGGTCGACAGCTTGTGAGAGCGGATGGTGGGCCATCCTAGCGTGCTCATCCCCTTATTGGATTCTCTTTGATGCTCACTGTTAAGATATGACTTGAATTTTGAAAATCTGGGCAGTTTCTAAAATAAGATCTGTAACAGACCATCCATTACAGATCTGGGCAGTAATGGAGAAAATTCTGGGCAGCCGTTGAAGGCTGGATTAATTGTAACAGCCGTTACAAATTGGGGATTAGTAGCCGTTAGCTTTAGTGGGTATTTGGAACCACCTAAAACTCTATAAATAGCAGCCGGACATGCAGTCCAGTGGATATCCATCCCAAAAATTGTCTTCGTTTCTGTAGAAGGACTTACATCCTTCATCTGTACTCTGTTTTTCTCCATAGTAAAACTGCCAGCCTTGCCTCACCCGTGGACGTACCCTTAGGGGGAACCACGTAAAAACTTTTGTTGTTCTTTGTGGTGTGCTTGTATGCTTGTGTGTTTGTGTGCATGTTTTATTGTGTGATCCGACTCTAACCTTTTACAAACTGGTATCAGAGCCAAGTTGGAGGTTGTTTCACACATAAAATATGTCGTCTCACAGTGTGAAAGTGGACAAGTTTACAAGAAAGAACAGTTTTGGCTTATGACAGATTAAAATGAGGACATTGCTGAAGCAACATGGAATCTGGACACCACTGATGAAGCCACCTCCCAAGGAAGTGGATGCAACCGAGCTTGCTGCACAAGATGAGAAAGCTCACTCTACTATTTTGCTTTGTTTTGCAAATGAGGTGATAGTGGAAGTTGCAGAAGAAGAGGTTGCTGCAGGGTTATGGGTCAAATTAGAAAATTTGTACATGACAAAGTCTCTTACTAAAAAGTTGTTGCTGAAGCAAAGACGTTTTTCCGTTCGTATAAAAAAAGGTATGTCTCTCAAGGACCATTTAGATCTGTTAAATACTATTCTATTGGAATTGAGAAACATAGATGTGAGGATAGAAAATGAGGATGCAGCACTCTTATTACTTGTCTCTCTCCCTCACTCTTATGAGAATTTTGTTCAGTCTTTTGTTGTTGGTAAGGATTCCATAACCCTTGAAGAGGTTAGGTCAAGTTTGCACACTCGCTAACTTCGACATATGGCATCAAATCTAGGTGGAGATTCTTCCTCTGGACTTACTGTCGTCAGTAATAAGGGTAAGAAAGACAAGAAGACTAACAAGAAGAACACCCAGAAGGGTAAGTACCCAAATCCGAAGGATGTTTGCAATTATTGCAAAGAAACAGGACATTGGAAGGCTAATTGCCCTAAGAAGAAGAAGAGAAAGAACGTTGCTGCTGCTGCTCATGAAGATTCTACCTCTGAAGATCTGGCCTTTACTGTTACAGATGGTATGTGCTCTTCTGAATGTTGGGTTTTAGATTCTGGTGCTAACCATCATATGACTCCTAGGAAAGAGTGGTTTACCACTTATGAGGAGTTCAATGGTGGAAATGTCTCCATGGTTAATGATGATGTCTGTAAAACCGTGGGAGTCGGAACCATACAACTCAAGCTGAATGATGGGAAGATAAAAACATTGAAAAATGTTCAGCATGTCCCTAATTTGGGAAAGAATCTAATCTCGTTGATCACTCTTGATAATAATGGTTATCATTACATTGGTGGTAATGGAAGGATAACAGTTATGAAAGGATCAACTGCTGCGATGAAGGGCGTAAAACAGGCCCTCTTTATGTGCTTGAGGGCTCTACAGTTCTTGGAACTGTTGCTGCAGTTACCTCTGACATGTCCAGGCAGGCAAAGATGTGGCATATGTGTATGGCACATCTAGGAGAAAAGAGGCTGGTGATTCTCAACAAGAAAAGTCTCCTTAATAGTGATAAAATTACCAAATTAGAATTTTGTGAACATTGCATTCTTGGTAACAAATGCAGGGCTCACTTTGGAAAAGGAGAACATACCACAAAGAAGACATTAGACTATGTGCATGCAGATTGCTGGAGACCTTCCAAGGTTGAAACCTTAAAAGGTGCAAGGTATTTTCTCTCAATCATAGATGACTATTCTAGAATGACTTGGATTTTTCTAATGAAATTCAAGAATGAAGCTTTTAGTCACTTCAAGGATTGGAAGAAGATGGTAGAAAACCAGACTGAAAAGAAGGTAAAAAGATTTAGGACCGACAATGGTCTTGAATTTTGTTCGAATGAGTTCAATGATTTCTACAGAGAAGCTGGGATTGTACGTCACAGGACAATCAAAGATACCCCTCAGCAAAATGGAGTTGCTGAGAGGATGAACCGCACATTGCTGGAAAAAGTAAGGTGTAGAACATGATTCCAGTAGAGGTATGGTCTGAAAAGAAGTTTTGGAGAGAAGCAATCGACACAGCCTGTTATTTAGTCAACCGCAGTCCCTCAAGTGCAATTAACAACATGATTCCAGTAGAGGTATGGTCTAAAAAACCTGCAATTTATACAAATTGTAGAATTTTCGGTTGTATTGCCTATTATCATGTTAATGAAGGGAAGCTGGACCCTAGAGCAAAGAAAGGATATTTTGTCAGATATGGTGCAGGTGTAAAGGGATACAGGATTTGGGATCCTTTGAGCCAAAAGGTAATCCTTAGCAGGAGTCTCACCTTTAATGAAGATCCTATTCTTGATTCTAGTGTCAACAGGGCAGAGACTTACAATAAACAGGTGGAGCAAGTTGAATTTGAAGTTTCTCCAACATCTGAGGCACCTTCAACATCCAGAAATGTAAATTCAGACCAGGAAGATACTCCACATGACTCTGTTGAAGTTGAAGGAATATTTCAACCTCAAGAAAAATTCCCGAATGTTGCATTGGATAGGCCCAGGAGAGAAGCCAGACGGACAAACAGGTTTGGTTTTGAAAGTATGGTTGCTTGTGCTTTGTTTGTAGCTGAACAGGTGGAGTCAGAAGACCCTTTATCCTTTTCTGAAGCAATTAAAGGAAAGCATGCAGATCAGTGGCTGGTTGCAATGAAAGAAGAGATGGAATCTCTTCACAAAAATCAGACTTGGGAGCTAGTGAAGCTTCCACAGGGGAGAAGAGCTATTGACAGTAAGTGGGTGTTCAAAAGGAAGGCTGGAATACTTGAAGATGAAGGTATAAGGTACAAGGCACAGCTTGTGGCCAAGGGATACAATCAACAAGAAAGTATTGACTATAGTGAGGTATTTTCACCAGTTGTAAAACACACCTCTATTCGGGTTCTACTTGCAATTGTTGCTCATGAAAATTTAGAATTGGACCAACTAGATGTAAAAACAACTTTTTTACATGGAGAATTGGAGGAAGAAATATTTATGAGCCAACCAGAAGGATTAGTTAATCCTACAAAAACAGAACTTGTATGTAGATTGAAAAAATCATTGTATGGACTTAAGCAATCTCCAAGACAGTGATACAAACGTTTTGATAACTTCATAGAGAAAATTGGGTACTGCAAGAGTAAATATGATTCTTGTGTTTACTACAACAAGGCAGCTGATGGTTCTTATATTTATTTACTGTTATATGTTGACGATATACTTGTTGTAGCACAAAATAAGGAGAGAATTCAAGGGTTGAAAGACCTGTTGAACTCAGAATTCGACATGAAGGATCTTGGAGTTGCAAATAAAATTCTTGGGATGAAAATCTACAGGGACAGAAGATGTAGGAAGCTTTTCTTATCCCAAAAGGACTACATCCAGAAGATTTTGAGGAAGTTCAACATGACAGCTGCAAAACCATCACCCACACCATTTGCTAGCAACGTTCATCTGTCTGTAAGTATGTCTCCTCAAACTAGGGAAGATGAAGAGTATATGGAACGAATTCCATATACAAATGCAGTTAGAAGTTTGATGTATGTCATGGTGTGTACAAGGCCAGATATTGCATACTCTACGAGTGTTGTTAGCAGGTTCATGTGTAGGCCAGGAAAGGAGCATTGACAGGCGATGAAGAGAATTTTCAGGTACCTTAAAGGTACAGCTGATGGAGGGCTGATTTATGGGCCAAATGAAAGTAGGCTCATGCAGAGATATTCTAATTCAGATTATGCAACTGATGTAGACAGGAGAAGATCTATGACAGGTTATGTTTTCACAATCAGAAAATCGATTGTGAGCTGGAAAGCAACTCTTCAACAAATAGTTTCATTATCAACAACCGAAACTGAGTATATGGCTGAAGCTGCAAAAGAGGGTATATGGCTGAAAGGTTTGATTGGAGATCTTGGACTCCAACAAATTCATGCTCCTATATACTGTGATAATCTAAGTGCAATTTGTTTGGCAAAAGATCAAGTTCACCATGATCGTACTAAACACATTGATGTTAGATTTCATTTTCTCAAGGCTGAAAACAGGATAAAAAATTTGAAGGTTGGGACAGAACACAATCCGACTGATATGTTCACAAAAGCAGTGACCAAAGGCAAGTTCTTGCATTGCCTTGACCTGCTCAACATTTACAACAATCAATAGTCCCAAATGCGGAGCTAGTGGGGCGGGTATTCAAGTCAAGGTGGAGATTTGTTAAGATATGACTTGAATTTTGAAAATCTGGGCAGTTTCTAAAATAAGATCTGTAACAGACCATCCGTTACAGATCTAGGCAGTAATGGAGAAAATTCTGGGCAGCCGTTGAAGGCTGGATTAATTGTAACAACCATTACAAATTGGGAATTTGTAGCCGTTAGCTTTAGGGGTTATTTGAGGCCACCTAAAACTCTATAAATAGGAGCTGGACATGCAGTCCAATGGATATCCATCCCAAAAATTGTCTTCATTTCTGAATTTCTGTAGAATGACTTACAGCCTTCATCTGTACTCTGTTTTTCTCCATAGTGAAACTGCCAGCCCTGCCTCACCCATGGACGTACCCTTAGGGGGAACCACATAAAAACTTCTATTGTTCTTTGTGGTGTGCTTGTGTGTTTGTGTGCATGTTTTATTTTGTGATCCGACTCTAACCTTTTACACTCACCATACGCCCAATGGCAAAGAAATTCTCCTCCTCTGGACAATTAACTTGTCGACAGTGACAACATCGTGAATACGTCGGGGAAGGAGGTGAGCTCGCATTTGCATCCACATCTGGTGTTTTTCGCATCTCCTTATGTTCAGGTGTGCTTCGTCTCCATCTTTGCACCGTTTTACGATTAATTTGGCATGCATTCGCAACATCTGGTGCAATGAAAAGTTTACTGTATGTTCTGTAAAATTGGTAGCACGGAACGACAACACAAGCAGCTAACACAACTCACCACCACAAGTCACTAGCACAACTAGCCAGTGCAGATCACCAGATCCTGAGTAGGTAGTAAAGCTGAGCACCCCTGCATTGCTCTATTTTGATTTTTTTTTCTTCTGATCTCACATAACATCACATAATTTCCGCTCATCTGCATGATTTTACTTGCACTACATGGTTTTACGCATGTTTTGACACTTGACATTCATCTAATAGGATAATGATGCTTACTATTTGACGTTTTTGTGAACTAGACGCGATGATCTAGCGTACTTCCCTAACGGATTGTACCAACACAATTCCTATACGTGAGTGCTCTGGTTCAACATACATATAGCGTGATTGAGCATTAAATTGCATGACTTTCTATCCTACATATTTTACTCATACTTTGGCATAGCATCAAGTATCCATCTCTAAACATACATTAAGGAGCAAGTATACATTTACATTAACTACATATACGAGCAAATTTAGCCAAAAAAAACCAATTTGCCGGACGTATAAGGATGCTTAACACCTTTCCTATGAGTAAAAGAAGTCCTTACCTTTTCTTTAGCACGCAATAACCAATGTGTCACATCTATTTAGCACGGATTATCGCATTAACATACTTACATTGTTTTTATTGCATTTTCTTTATATTCAATTTTCCTCATCTTTCAATTCTAAATAGATTAAGTGGTGACTCTATTTTTCTTATACTTATTCTTTTACTTTTGCTTTGGTATTTTCAAGTCGAATATCTTTCTTTAGATTCATCATTTCGCCGTAACCTTCTCGGTTCATGCATTTGACCTTTCGCACCTCATCCGAGCAGTCACTAACATGGTCACACATATGTAGATAGCAAAGTCACCCCAGTCTAATGCCATTGTAGGAGTTAAGCAGTCCCTTTCTATAGAAGTAGTCCGAACCATGCCACTTCCTAAAGGATTCAAGATGTCTACGATTGAGCCATATAACAGTAGACCATATGCAAGTCCTTTGGGACCTCCTCCACATGCATCAAGTACCCAAGAAGGTGATGTACTAAATTTTCCCAACCACTCTTCGTAAATCGACAAGGATATTGTTCTCTAGACTCTGACCGGTCTCCATTAACAGATTCAAGGATCTCCACCATGTTCATCAATCACTTCATTTACCACCATCGTCGAAAGAGGGAGAGTAACTACCTATTCGATGTAAGGCAGCAACTAGGCAAGTCCACTTGGAGTTTCATCCAACGGTTCAACACCACCACTACGGATATCCTAAACATGAAATCGAAGATCGCCTTATCAGCGCTCAAGCTAAGGCTTCAACCGTCCAAGCTCTCCTAGTCCTTTGGCATCGAGCCGCCTAGCATATTACTAAGGCCTTGAAGCGCACCGACATGCATATGAAAGCCAATAAGGCTGACGAGACAAAGCAATTGGCCAAAGTAACTCAACCAATGGTGAAGAAGAAGGAGAGAGTAGCAACCCTGTTTCCAAGGAGACCCTCTCGGGAGGAAAGGTGGTTGTTGCGGGTGCTCGTCGAGTGGATAAAGAAAGCACAAAGGGTTACGCCTATACATAACAACTTTGCTGCCCTCAATGTCTCTAGGACTCATTTGTTGATGGAGATCTAACAAATGGAGAAGCTTAATTCGTTGGCAAAATTAACGTCGAAGCTAGGAATGAGAAGTGGCAACTCGCTTTACTACGAGTTTCACCACAAGCTAGGCTACCAAAGATTGTTGTCTCCTAAAGGAGGAAATCAAGGCACTTATCCACTAGAGATGGCTCAGGCACTTCATTTGCCGACAGACAGAGGTAACATCCGACAAGAGAAAAGTCTCCCAACCAAGGAATAACCCAACCCATCAGACAAAGGTGTCCCGTAGGGCAATGTGTAGGTTATTGATATAATCTTCGATAGACTGACTACAAGTACTAACAATACAGCCAGGAAAGACTACGTTCGAGAGGTGTGCAACGTTTGCACAGACAACTGCCAAAAGGCCAAAAAACCATGGTTGGATGAGGAAATCACCTTCACCCAACAGGACCTCAATAGGGTCGTGGTGTCCCATGATGACGTTTTGGTAATCACAGTGACAGTCGCCAACAATCTTGTGAAGTAAATGCTCATTGACAATGACAATTCCTACAATTTAGTTTTCTATGAGCTGCTACAGAGGATGGACTTCACCACGAATGGTATCCGACCCATGTCAACATAGCTAACCGATTTCAACAACCAAATCACTACAGTCGAAGGAGCCATTGTGCTCTCTCTGGGTCTTGGCCAAGGCGACCAACTGGTGACGACGCTCACAGAATTTCTGGTGGTCCAAGTCTCCAGTTGCTGCAACATTATCCTAGACTAACTCTCACTGGCTAAGGGATGTGCCCTTCATCTACCACCTATGCCTAAAGTTTCCAACCCCCGTCGGAGTAGACTATGTCCAAGGCAACCAGCTCATGACGCAGGAATGCTATATGACCTCCTTCAAGACGAAAAAATCACTACCAGTCAAGAGAGCGACAGAGGAATGAGTCTATACAATTGAGCAAAGGCCGATCAAAGCTAAGGAGAGTGGATTGAGAACGGAACTAACTGAAGAGATCAAAGAGATCCTACTTTGAGCAAGAAAGAAGAGTTCATATCAATCAGACAAGGTTTCCAAGACACTCATTCAGACCTTGGAAGAGAACGACAACACTTTCGCCTAGCAACCCTCCAACCTTATTGGGCTCGACCCAAACGTTATTGTTCATGAGCTCAATGTCAACTCTAATGCCTGATCAAAGAAGGAAAAGAACTAGCCAACAAGGAGATCGACTACCTCACTTGGGTAGCTTTCATTAGGAAAGTTTTACACCTCGAGTGGCTCGTCAGTATTGTACTTGTAAAAAAGACAAATAATAAATAACAAATGTACGTTGACTACACCGATCTCAGTAAGTGTCCTAAAGATAACTTTCCTTTGCCCAACATAGATCAACTAGTCGACCGATCATCTGCGAATAAAATGATAAGCATGATAAATGCCTTCTCTGATTATACACAAATTTGCATGTACAAGAAAACGTCCTTCCTCACTTGCCAAGGCATTTACTATTATATGGTGATGCCATTCAACCTGAAGAACATCGGAGCAACTTATCAACAACTTTTCCAATAGATTTTCAAAGACTAACTTAGACGGAACATTGAAGCATACGTCGACGGCATGTTGGTGAAAAGCAGAGAAGAGGCCAACCATGTACCCAACCTGAAAGAATTGTTCACCCAGTTACACAAGTACTAGGTCAAGCTAAACCCAGAGAAGTGTGTCTTTGACATGCATTCGGGTCAATTTTTAGGTTTCCTCACTTACAGGGAATCGAAGTCAACCCCGACGAAATCCAAGTGATCATAGAGATGGAGCCGCCTCAAACTATTAGAGACGTCCAAAGGCTTGTTGGCAGGATAACTATTCTCAACCGCTTTATGTCCTACTCACTCAAGAAGCATTAGCCATTCTTTAAGCCACTCAAGTGCAAGGCGAAGAAGACCTCTTTGCTTAAGTGAAATAAGAGCTATCAGAAGGCCTTTGATGTTGTGAAGAAATATCTTACTGAGCCATCCCTGCTCGCCATGCCAACCGAGGGCGACGTATTATAGCTCCATCGTTCGATCACTGGCCACGCCCTCGGAAATGTGCTAGTCAAAGAAGAAGGTAAGAACTAGTGGTCGATATATTATGTCATTCTGAACATTTCATGCAATCAGGATTGCAAGAACTGCCAAACAAGTCTGCTCAAGTCATCTGATTGATGACAGAAGAACCTTACTGCACATGGCCCCACGTAAAAACCTAACACTTCCAAAGGATATGCTCCATTGCTACCACCATTAGGTATAAATGGCTCATTACTAGGATGAGACAAAAGATCTTCTTCTGAACTTTTCCATCTTTTGGATCTCTTTTCTAAACCTTTTAATTCATTTCTACCTAAATCTTTCCTATGAGATCTTACTCATAAGCATCATTTTAAACTTGATCTCCCCTCTAATATCAAAGCATGTTTGATCGACCGACTGGGGGTCCTCTGACTATCTTTTTCCTGTCCACAAACTACTCCTAGCGGACCAGACATCCTAGTTCAACTGCCATTCTACTCTTCAGCAGTTCACTAACACACTAACCTTGTAGCCAACAAGTAGTGCATAGCAATCCAAAGGGGTAAGATCAATGTGTTAGAGCTTGGAGTTAAAACAGGGCATTAAGTGGACTGAGGTCAATGTCCAAGATCAAGAGACGTACTCTTTATTGTGGGGCATTGGTGAAACATCTACAAACGTACTCATTCATTTTTGGGTTTCCTCCTATTTATTCTGCCAGAGGAGGAAATTATACCTCAAAAGAATGATTGCAGAGAGAATACCATCCTTGCATCGAATTGGGAATTTACAGATGAAGTATTGCCAATTTCTTAGTAAATAATGAAGATGCATCAGCTCCATGAGCTGTATGATGTCGAGAAAGCCGACTCCATTTTGTCCTCTTGTTGAGAGAAACATCACATAAAGTTTGTTGTAGGGACTGAGAGACATCTCTCATTCTAGTGATAAGTGTGAGTAACACTAAAGAGTGTGTGTAAGTGCAAGTGCTTGTAAAGTGTCCCAAGCATATTCTATTTGTGGATAATAGAAAACAAGATGCTTTCCTAAACCTCCTCTTCCTTGTGCATTGTGGTGTTTGAGATCGTACAAGCTGAGCTAAGTGTAGTAACACTCAGCGTCGACAGAGTTTTGTGTGAGACATCGAAAATTGCGTGACGCTAACCATCACGACAAATGTTAGTTGAGTAATTGATCAAACCTAGAGCAAGCTATGTCTACAGTTTGACAGTTAATTAAGATATGGGTTTGAAAACAAATCTACTCATCACTATCATGAATTGAAAATTAAAAAGCATCAAATGATCCAATGCACTATAAAGGAATGCCGAGCAATCAATTGAGCAGGCTAACATTACCAAAATACAAGAAAGATACAGAGCAAGAGAGAAAAAGTACGTGTTGATTAGCCAGAGATCCGCTTCATCAGGGTCATCAGTCAATGCATATCCAAAGGCCAATAGCTGCCCCCCCATGTACTCGCTATCACTCTGTTGATGTAAATCATAATGCCCACATGAAAACAAACGAAACAAGCACAAGCCACCATCAAATCCAACTAAAAATAGCAAATTTAGTGGAAAAAGTACTTCTTTGCAACCACTGAAGCACTAAGCATGCAATTCCAGAGACGAAAAGACAGAACTTTGCACTCACTCTCAGTCTATTAAAGCAAATCACAGCCCGCACATGACAAATTAATGATATAAGCACAACCCACCGTCAAAATTCCAGTAAAAAAGCAACATTAGTACAAAAATCACTTCAATGCAACTAGTAAACATAGTAGGCCTGTAATCCTAGAGAAGGAAAAAAAATAGAGCCCTTTAAAGATCAAGTGAAGCATGCCTGGTTATGGGAGCACCCAAAAGTCTTCATATATATAGTCTGCACAACGAAAACCAAGTCAGAAAAGACACCAACCCAAACCCAACCAAAAACAAAGCGGCAGGCGCCTCACGTGAGTGCCGGGAATGTGAGGGGCAGGAGAGGCCGTCACGGCGGCTGCGGGCTTGTGCCTGATCTGTGTGGACTTCTTCTTGGGCTTGACGCCCACTACCACCGGCATCGGAAGCCGTAGCCCCGGCGGCGGCCCGGACCTGACGACGTCCTCGATGTCTTCCATCCCTGCTTGGCGGGTGGCGGCGCGCGAGGGAGAGATAGAAAAGGAAATCGCACCAGGCAAGAGACGAGCGAGAGCAAGAGCAAGAGCCGGGATCCCTTTTCGGATCCTTGGAAGCGGATCCGTTTACATGAGAGTTTCGGATCCCGGTGGATATTTCCCGCTCTCCCCCCACAGGGGATCGAGATTGCGGCTGGGATTTTTTCCTTCCCGCGACAAGATATGATGATGATGTGCTCTACTCTCCGTCCAGAGTCCACGCCACCAACATCAGAGAGGAAGATATGGCGGCGGCGTCGTCCTCCTCTGCTATTCTACCTGTCGTCGAAACCTCTCGGTGGTGTTCGTGGAGTTCCGTTGTTTCGTGGACTTGTTCGCTCTCGTACCACCCCCTTTATGGTAAGCAAGATGTCCCTTTTGCTCTCCTTTCCAAGTTTTTTTTTCAGTTATGTGTAAACTAGAAGGTGATACCACCTAAAAATGACGTTAGGATTCCAAGTTGGAGATGAAGTTTGTTAGATTAATAGATGTCTGTGTGTAAAGCAAAAAACTAGTTTGGGATGCATTTGGTAAAGTTTTTGGACGCTAAAAAAATGGCTACAATCAAGATTCTACCCTAGAAAATTTATAATCTTGATTTTGGGATGTATTTCTGTAAAAATACATTATAGTCCAATAATTCTATTACCTCGAATTATGTGTAGGATGCATCATGTCAAAGATGTTTGCTTTAGATTTTAGTCAATATCAGATTATTATGGAATATGAATGTTAATAATCTGAATCAAACAGAGTCTTAGGATGTGTTAGGTAAAAATTTATTGTGTCTAAAATTAGTTAGAATCAAAATTCTTGCACAAAATTTGAGAAATTTCAGGATCTTGATTTTTCTTCTATTGTAGCAGATCTTATAAAATCTTGTTTGGGTGCTTAATGAAAAATTCATCTTTTGAGTTTATTTATTTTAATATGAAGTATATAATGATGATTCTATAATATGTTATTATATTTCTTATAAATGTAAAAAAGAAATCAAATTTTAAAAAATATATTTCATTTCAAAATCAAGTCGATTGTTCCATAATCAAACTCATGTTCAATTATTCCATTAGCTAAAAATACAAATGAATTTGAGGTGCTGACTTTATAAAATCCTGTGCAGAATCAGTCATTTCAATTCTATTTGTTTTGATTATGGATTACATCAGATTCTTGCATAATCAGAGTCCTCATTATCTTTACCAAGCACACCCTTAGAGCAAGATGAATCATGGTTGTTGCGATTTGCGGTGCCATCTATCATTCATGCATGACTTCAGTGGATGTTCTTTATCTCTCTTATGAGTTATGATGATGTGTCCTCAATCCCGTATGCATCTCGAGTTGGGACGATGGAGAATAAGAGAGTTTGGACTTATTCTTCATTGTGCTCACATATTTTATTACTGCTACAGCCAAGGATACAATTTTCTACAACTAAGGGAAAAGATAATAAACTTGTCTACTATAATAACCACTAGCCTGCTGCTAGTCCTTACTTCTCCCTAGCTAATTATCATAATATACGTATCATGTCATCAAACAAAGAACATAAGGGAATCGGCCTATCAGTTCTTCAGCATTATGTGGTTGATTGTTTCCAAGATATAAATGGCGAATTACGACAAGTACCGCTCCTTGTTATTTCCATGGGCTTGTCTTTGTTGGATGTCCTACAAATTGCATTGCTTTTGAATTTAAAGTAATTGTGTTTGTATTTGCTTTAGTCAAACTAAAAGTTCTTCTAGGCTCCACCTTCCTAATTCCTGCTGTCTGATTTTTTTTAACCCGTCATGAATCTTTCACTCAGTTTCATCCCATAATCTTTTGTACAGAAAATCAGAGAATTACACAAAGAAGCAACGACAGAATGATGAAGTTATTCTGTCTATATCAAAAATTACTTTAATTTAAGTAATATAAAAAATTACTTTATCAAATTAATTACTTTAATTTAAGTAATATAAACATTAGAATATATTAGAAGCCAATAGGTAAAGGAGTTTTACACAGAGACAACTTGTTTAGGGCAAATATGTTTTTAGTCCTTATATCATGATAAGCCTGTCAGGAGAAAGTAAGATTATTAGTTTGGTAGCTGTGTTTGGAAACTAGTCTTTTTGTAATGACAACATCTAAGTTGAGTTTCAGTTGGTTTAATATATAATACACAACTTCTGACCATAACATTTCAGTTCTTGTACAGATAAAAGTGAACCTTTCTCATCCAAGATGTCTGTATACACCCAAGAATGCAACTAACAATATGTTATCTAGCCAAGGGCAAATAGAGGATGATGTAGATGATGAAGCTTGCGAGTTGGTCAGTGGAGCTGAGATTATTCTGGGAGAGGATGAGGATGCGATCCATGCTTATTTGCTGAAGGCTATAAAGAATAACAATGGAGCTGGTGTATTGTTCTTATCCGACATTTTTGGCTTTGCGGATTCAGCCACTAGAGAATTTGCATATCGAGTGGCATGCAGTGGCTACAAGTAAGTAACTTTTCCCTGAGAGTTGAGATTGCTCAATATTACAGAGCTTCTGCTTGAGTCTTTTTGTGCATATTTATGCCTATATGGTTCTGTATGTTATACACTTTTCATGCAATAACTGAAGCCACAACACCAATTAGAAACTAGAGAACCTTAAGAATAAAAAAGAACTCCTAATGCCTTTTCCCTTTTATTTCCTACTTGGACTTTGAACCACAATTGCAGTGATTTGAGTAGTTGGACTTATCATCTCATGCATATTTAGATTTAAATGTTGTGCTTCTTTGGGACCTCCTTGATCGTGTGTGATTCAGGTAGCTAAACTTTCTGATGATATAATTTCAGTGTACTAGTCCCTGACCTGTTCCGTGGAAATCCATGGAAGAAAGACCAAGACCGTAGCATGCTTGATAATTGGTTGACCAAGCAGCCTGCTGAAAGAGTTGCAAGAGACATCGCTACATCAGTGACATGGCTGAATAATGAATTTGTTGCGGCTGGAATGTCCAAGAAGCTTGGTGTCATTGGTTTCTGCTTTGGTGGGAACCATTTGATCAAGACCTTAGCCCAGGACAAACATGCAAGCTTTGGCACTGGGGTTTGCTTTTATGGCACCAACATGGACCCATCCCTTGCCAGTGACATAAAAGTGCCCATCTTGTTCATTTGTGGGGATAATGACCCTCTTTGTCCAGTAAAGACACTCAAAGATATGGAGAGAAAAATTGAAGGTTCAAGGATAGTAATTTATCCTGATAGAGGACATGGGTTTGCCCATCGACCAGAATCTCAAGAAGAAGATGAAGATGCTGAAAATGCATTCTCTATTGTTAGACATTGGTTGCATGATTTCTTGGTTGTAAAAAGAGGAATGGTTTGTGATTAGCTATTTGGTTGTTCTGGAGCCTTGTACATCATGAACTTATCTGAAGTAAAACTGCTGGAATTTGTACATGTTGATTGTTTATGAGCCTACTAGAGCCTTTGAATTATTTGGTTCTTGCAAATCTTGCATCAACAGAGATTGTAAAAATTCTTGATATGTTGAAGCCCCAACCAATTTCCTACAGAAACTGAAATCAGGAAAGAAAATTTTGTGCATCCCATTCCCAAATCCTAAGGAGGATTAGAAGAATGGTATGTTTATTTCTTTGTGTGTACTGATCTTGGCTCCTTTCCAGGTGAAATATATGGTTTTGCTATAATGTTTTTTTACTAAAGACTTTATATGATTTTTTAAGAAATTCCAAAGTTAAAATCTTGCCCTCTATTTCTTGGTTTCTCTCTGTGACCTTGAACTTAAATAAATTACACTGAGATAGGCATAGAACAACCGAACAAGTAACATTGTGTTATAGTCAGTTGACATGTGATTGATTTAGATTGCTAGGTAGATAAGGCTGCACCTACTAGGAATGATAAGATACTAAAGTAAGGAAGTGATAAAATATTCTATTGATTACATATACCTCGGAAGACAGTGCCATTGATGTAAATCACACGAATTTGATACCCTTTGGAGGCTGTCTTGTCAGCTTTTTTTTCCCCTTCCAAGGGATATGCTCCAAATGAGAAGGTTTTGATGCAAGTGTCGGAATTTTTCTGATGAATTCATGACGAAGCTACACGATCAAAGGTTTCTCCTAAGATTCGTTATTGGATGCTCTCTACAATGAAATACTGTAAATACGTAGAATGACGTGGAATGATGATAAGTTTAACGATTCTCATTTTCTAGAGATGTTACTGCTGTAGTCGGATTTGCAAAGCATGGAAAATTCCAACTTACTTATCATGATTTTCTTAGTTATTCAACAAATGAGAGAGATGAATTTTCAAAGCAGCTATTGGATTCTCATGACGTGTGAAGGTTTTAAAAACAATTCTAAAAATTGGAAGCAACGATGCAAATTGCCTTCCTAACATGGCTTTGTCTAGAACAGGCTGTGACGCCTAATCTGTTGGATGCTACTACTCTATATTAAGATTGCTTCAATTATGTAGGAAGGATACCAGAATTTAGAATTAAGAAGTTGGTAAGCTAAGGTTTATTATCATAATCCCTCCCGACAGAAATACAGTACTCCATGCTCTTAGTTAGTTCTAGAAAGCTATAAGAAATGGGATTATTCAACGTCTTCGCTGTTGATTGAAAAAAAAAAGTAGTTTAGTCCGGAATAAACTTACCAGATAAAGATACATTAGCATTAGAAAAGAGGCTCTTAAGCCACCAACCAAACCAAAAATGTGTCAAATGACCAGCCAAGAGTTGTTGACGGCGAAGCAAATTGTTTGATTGGTGCTTATCATTTGGTATCGTAGACGACCACCACCATTCCAGAAAAGTCACCTTCAATTCAGCCAACTTGAGGTGGAAGTAGAAGTAGCGAGGAAAAGAAGAGCCACCAAAAGTCAGTAGGACCACAACTACATGAGCAGTTAATGGTTATTGTAGTTGTTGTTGATACAAAGACTACTTGTGGTGGAAGTAGAAGCCCCCAAGGAGGAGGAGAAGAGCAACCAGAATTTTAGAAAAACATGAATGGTTAATTATCATCAACGTGGAGATTTATCAGTTGCAATCCGGATTCACATGAGTTTAGAATCACAATCGTTGGTTACCGTCGCGTACAATGAAATCCAGTGGTTGTGGGCTATCGAAACCCTGTTGTTGTTGTTGTTGTTGTTGCTGGTAAGAAACATAGCAATCAAGATTAAAACTGACAGAAACGAGTCCTCCACAGCCAAGTCGCTGGCGTGAGGAGAACATCCTTTGCCAGCTAATAACCAGTGGCTTTAATCGACTCTCTAGAACCTGCTTATGCAAGAAATTTAAAGAAATTGCATGAGGTGGATGGGGTGGGGGTAATGTGTGTGTGTGTGTTGTCACTGTAACTTACAAGATGGCATTTTGAATGAATCCTAAAAAACTGGTCTTGCCTACCATGCGTCAGATATATAAATTAAGTTAGCGTGATTCTCGGGCACAGATTAGCGTATGTATATTAAATCTATGACATGAACCCCAATGGTGTCATGAGAGCAAATGCATCATTCTTAACATCTAAAAGGCAATGTTTTATTACATAATCCCTTGACTTCGAACGTTAAGGTTGCGTCTGGTGGGAACACGATCCTTTGAAATTTCTTCTCAAGATGGATAAAACACGATCAATAAGATATTTTTATCTTTCGTAGAGATGTCAATTTAACAATGATCCTTTGTCTTTCTAAATGTTACTTTTAAGAAAAGCAATCGTTCACTCATTTCTGTGATTTACTTTGACTCCCTTTAACACGTGCTACGATGATAGAAAAACATTTGACTTATTTTATATATATATATAAATAATACAGGTAAATCCATAACGTTTGATCAATTCTTATTGGTTTTACCCTTCGTAGAATACTATTTACTTTTGAAAGCAGTTTCCAAAGAAAAATATTTAAAACCCATTTTTAAAGAAATAACACATGTTCATAATTAAATTTTTTTACAATTTATTTTTAAATCCTTTCTAATTTTATTTAAAAAAAACACTAGGATGTCTTCCGTTTATTAGAAAATAAAACACGTTCATGATTAAAAAAATATTTCACATTCCATGTTCGCAATATTATCATTAAAATATTTTTGATAAAATAATAATGGAAGATATTTTTGAATGAATTACAAAGTTACAATTATTGTGGGGGGTATTGAAGTGGGAATTAAAATATTCTAATATTTTTTCATTTTCTTGAAGGAAAATTTTTTTTTACTTAAAATATAGCATTATAAGTAACCACGTTTAACAAACATGTTAAACTCCAAAATGGGAACAGAAATCCCATTCCACGCGTCCATCAACCATCAACCTCCATCATCAATCATTAGCCAGCTCCTAAAGATTCGTACCGGACAAAATCCAGTGGTTTGCTAGTACTCATGATTCCTCGAGGGCAACGCCCAACAGTAGCCCCCCACCTTATGGAACCACTTGTTTGTTTTTTATTTGCTGTTCAAGCTGAAAAGAGAGTCAGAGATGCCTTTCTTAATTTAAGCATCCAATTCATGAGGTGCCTCACTCTCCCTTACTCACTCACAACTCTTTTCTGTTGTTTGTATCTTTTTGTTGCATTACATACATATATATACTCGCATCTTTTACTTTGCTAATAATTATTGGAAGGTTGAGACAAAGGGGCTCATATTAATCGACAAAACCGATGATAAAAATGGAGCATAGTTTTGCTTGTGAACGATAAAGATTTTAACTGGAAACAAGTTGGTGATCTAGAATCCTGAATATGTTGGGACCAGGGAGTGGTCGTACTGGGCCCGGGGCCCAATCACATGGAAAGGAAGGGACATGTTGGGGTTTCCGTTGCCTCTGCGCCAGCGAGGCTCCACGCTCTCGTTGGCTCCTAGCCGGCGCCGTCACTTCTCCTTCACAGCTCGGCTTGGGGTTCCTTTTTTTTCACCCTCGTTCTCACCGTAAACTGGCGAATCTGAGAAGGAAGTCGTCTTCTTCTTCTACTTCTTCTTCTCGAGACTCGACACGCAGAGAAAAAAAACAGTTTTTCCTTGTTTGATTACAGCGATGCTGTGAGATTAATTAATAACATGATGATGATGATGATTATGAATAATATACTCTACTTGCTGGCGAATCCGAGGAGGAAGAGTGGACGACGACATTCTCTTCTATTTCTGTTCTTTCACTCGAGACTCGACGCGAGGAAAAAAACAGATTTTCCTTATTTGATTAGAGTCATGCTGAAATTAATTAATAACAAGATGATGTTGATTATGAATAATATATAGTCTACTTAGGCCAGACACTTCTTGATAACATGGTGTGTGTTAATAATAGCGTACGTGGTGTGTTGTTTAACGGAAGCTGTGTTTTTTTTTTCTTTTCTTTTTGGGTAAGACAACTATTGTTTTGAGGAAAATAGATTAATAAAGAAAGCAGATGTTAATGAGAAAATATTTTGGCAAATAATCAGGTCACATATTAATAATTTCTGTCCGTGGAAAGATTTGTTGGTAGACATGTCTTATTGATGGGCCCCGCAAGCCATGCATAGAGCTGTCCATCTCAGTTTGCCAGTCTGTGTCGCCTCCCACCGCCACGCTCTTTCTCTCTCTTCACCACCACCACTACCGCCGCCGCCACCACTCTCCTCCTCTATAAATAATCCCTCCTCTCACCCCACCGTCTCCTCCGCTAACCCACCTCCAAGCCCTAGTCATCTTTCTCCGCCTAGTCCCTGTTGTTGCTTTGCTGATGGCCGAGGAGACACAAGCACCGGCGGCGCCCACGGCCGCGGCAGAGGTGGTCGTCGTCGAAGCGGAGGTGGCGAAGCCCTCGCCTCCTGCTCCTGAACCCGAGGTGGAGAAGAAGGAGGAGGAGAAGGAGGAGAAGGAGAAAGAGGAGGCTACCACCGAAGCTGCTGTCGTGGACGTTGTGGAGTCGCTGGAGAAGGACAAGGAGACGGAGATCCCACAGTCGGCGTCGTTCAAGGAGGAGACTAACATCGTCGCCGACCTGATCGACCCGGAGAAGAAGGCGCTGGAGGAGCTCAGGGAGCTCATCGTCGCTGCTCTCGCCAACATCGAGTTCACTAAGCCCCCGCCGCCTCCCGTGAAGGAGGAGAAGAAGAAAGAGGAGGACATGGAGGAGAAGGAGGTGGCGGTTGAAGAGGGCGAGAAATCGGAAGAACCCAAGAACAAGAAGGAAGAAGAGGGAGAAACAAAGAAGGAAGCGGAAGCGGAAGCAACCAAGAAGGAAGACGAACCCACCAAGCCGGAGCCATGTGCACCGGTGAAAGAAGAAAAGCCTATCCCTGCTGCTGTGAAGGAGGAGAAGAAGGAGATAGATGACGGCGCTAAAACAGTTGAAGCCATCAAAGAAACCGTCGTCCAAGTCACGGCCGCTGCTCCCCCAGAGATGATGGTGAAGGAGGAGGAAAAGAAGAAGCCGGAGGAAGCTGAGGTGGTAAGGGAGGAGGAGATGAAGAAACCTGAGGAAGCCGAGGTGGTGGCGGAGCAGGAGGAGGAGAAGTTACCTCCACCACCACCGGAGGAAGTGTTCATCTGGGGACTCCCGCTCCTCGGCGGCGAGAAGAG
>JAMKQA010016815.1:0-25014 GCA_024699735.1 Posidonia australis
TAAGTAGTTAAACTTGATTATATTTGTTAAATAATATCCTTTGTATGCAATTTTCATTAATCTCTAAAAAGTAGTAGAAGTAAAATAAAAAGTGTTAATTCTCTATTCACCCCCCCTCTAGAGGAGCTATTCGATCCTACAACTCCTATTGTCGCCATGAGCACTGAGGCTTAGGTGTTGTCGAGTGTGGAGGTATGACACTTCCCCCTGAGTACCGTGTGGAGGACACTGTGAGGAGACGTACCCTATGATGGCCTACAGGTAGGGCACATGCCCATAATTGGTAGCTTCCTAAGAGACAAGACTGCCTCTCCAGGTAGGGTTGGCTTTACGAGAGTTTTCCAAGCGAGAGAATCGCAAGACAGTGTTACTCCTACATAGGGTAGTGCCACAATGGCAGTGCAGTGCACCTTAGTGGCTGCTTGTAGCCAGAGTTGGTTGCCTGGTGTCGGTTTCTCGATTCATTGTGTGTGGTTTTGGCTGAAGGCCTCACTTGTGTTTTAGGCTGGTAGAGCTTTTGCCTATTTGGTTTGGCTGATGTGGGCTGTATTTCTTGTGGTTTGGGCCTGTAGGGCCTTGTTGCGTGGTTTTCGACTTGTTGGGGCCGAGTTGTTGGTTTTTTGTGGTTTTAGAGAAAAAATTGCAAAATGGTTTTGAAGGAAAATTATTGTAGTTTTATTTTCCACCGTCTTGTGGGATGCGTACTGGGTGACTTTTGTCAGTCACGTTGTTTCTCGTGGTTATTAGGTGCAAGTGTAGGCAGGCGGGTGGGTTTTGTATGGTGCACATAGTTTGGAGTCTCGTAGCCGCACACACAGGTTCCTAGTTGTTTAGATATTACTATTTAGCTTTAATTTCTTATAATTTAATTTATTTAAATTATTATGGAAATTAGGGACATTATAGATTGGTATTGGAGTATTAGGTTCATTAGGTTGCACTAGTCTAGGGTGTCTAGTTTAGAGACTTCATAGGTGTTGCATGCATGGTAGAATCTACACGTGATGTTTTCTTCATGGATTTTTGCTTGTTCTTCTGTTTGTGGTGTAGGCGTTTTGTCTCTCTTCTTTTGTAGGATGCCTCCTTGTAGTTGCAAAGGTGAGGCTCCGACCAAAGATTCTGAGCCTCGTGAGGGAGTGGATAAATGGAAGGCTATTTGTGTCGAATTGCGGAGCTTGGTGTACGAGATCTCCCATGTTTTCAACAAGAGTAGTTCCAATGAGTCATCGGATGACCCATGGTTGAGCTGGTTCACAGTGCTTCGTCTGCCATCGTTCAAGGGTAAGGTTGGTGCTAAGGTGAGCGAGGCTTGGCTGGAGAGAGTTGTGAAGATGCTGTCCAACATGACATACCCTGAAGAACATTGGGTGCGGCTAGCTACTTATCTACTAGAAGGTGAGGTGGATAAGTGATGGAAGTTAGTGCAACGACTGAAGTTCCTGGACTCAATGACCATCTCTATCTAGTGAGAGGATTTTGAGGTGGCCTTCTATAATAAGTATTTCCCTTGAAGGAGCAGTTTCGTCGAAACTTCCGGAATCTAGAGCAGGACGCTATGCCAGTGCTCGAGTATGAGACCAAGTTTGCCGTGTTGGAATGTTTCACTCTTGTTTATGAGTTAGAAGAGGAGTGAGAGCAAAGGTTCTTAGATGGCTTGCAACCAGGGCTGCAGGTGAAGGTGATGAGCTGTCTGTGTCAGACCATGGTGGACATAGTTGGGATGGCTTGTCGCTTTGAGAAAGAGCACAAGAAGTTTTTGGAAAGCTGTCTTAGAGGGAAGGGTAAGTCTTCTTTTACTCCCTGGTTCTCTTTCTCCAATGCTCCAAGTTTCAGTGATTCGGGTAGCCCTGGAAAGAAGCAGAAGGAGAAGTTTGGTGGTACCTCTGCGGACTGGCGTAGCTTTTCTGTTGGTAGCGGAGTCAGCTACAATCAAACAGAAATCCAGTGCTCCTTGAGGGTATTAGTGTTTCAACTATAGTTAGTGGGTCACATTACTGCAAACTTTCCTTATCCTCTATAGACTTCAGCCCTGGTGGTGTGCAATAATTGTGGGAAGGCGCGACATGTCCAGAGATCCTATCCAAAACCGCCCAAGAAGGTAGGAAGCGCACCACAACAGCCGATGAGGGATAGGTGTTCACTATTGCAGCTCTAAACGCTGGACCTTCGAGAAACGTGGTAGAGTATGGATGTATAGGTGGTATTGTGCAACCCTCTATATGATCGTTGTATTGTCTCTTGTAATCTGGACAACTGTCTGATGTATGGATGCTGCTTTGTTGTTGTGCTTGGCCACTAGGTTCTTTTATTGTAGTTGGCTGGTTGGCCAAGGTGTTGTTTGACTCAAGGAGCTTTTTTCCTTTGTTTTTGAGTTTTTTGCAGTGAAGTTGGGAGAAGAACTAGCTAAGTTGGCCTTTCATCTCAGTGTGGTAACATCGCTAAGGGAACACAGTTTGGCGTAAAATTATCTACAATCTATCAATTTGACGTTGAATGGTGGAGAGTTTGACGCTAGCCTGATCGTGATGGACATGCAGGAGTACGATGTAATATTCGGCATGGATTGGTTGGTGCAAGAGTCTGCTTGATCGACTGTGTTCGGAGGAGAATTTATTTTGAGTCTCCTGTTGATGGATCCTTCTTTGTGGAAGGTGGGTGTCAGTATGAGCCTAAGCTTATTATTTTACTTAGCCAAGGGTTGTGTGAGATATCTAACTAGTATAGTTACTTCCACTTCTCTTGAGTTGGGTGTTTACAATATCTCTGTAGTGTGTGAATATCCCGACGTTTTCCCAGACGAATTGCTTGGTATAACTCTTTACAGGGAAGTAGAGTTTTCGATTGATCTGATCTCTTGCTTTGGTGTTGTGTCAAAGCCTCCCTATCGCATGGCGCCACTAGGGTTGCGAGAGCTCAAGACCCAGTTGCAGGAGTTGCTGGACAAGGAGTTTATCTGGCCAAGTGTGTCTCTGTGGGGAGCGCTTGTCATGTTTGTCCATAAGAAGGATGGTTCGCTTCGACTGTGCATAGATTATCGGATGTTGAATCAGATCATGGTGACGAACAAGTATCCCTTGCTCCGCTTTGATGACATGTTCAACAAGCTGCAGTCTGTCTCGGTGTTTTCAAAGGTTGATTTGAGGTCAGGGTATCACCAGTTGAGGATATAAGACTCAGGCGTTTAGAAGACTGCCTTCTGGATGCTGTATGGGCATTACGAGTTCACGGTCATATCTTTCGACTTAACCAATGCACTAGTTGCATTTATGGATTTGATGAACAAGATTTTTAGCCCTTTTCTGGACCTGTTTGTGGTAGTTTTTGTTAATGATGAGACTCACACCTTGCACTTAAGGAAAATTTTGGATCCTCCGAGGCATCATCGGTTGTATGCCAAATTCTCCAAATGTGAGTTCTGGTTGAATAATGTTATGTTCCTTGGCCATTTGATTTCTGGATAAGGCATCAGAGTTGACCTTGCCAAGGTAGAGGCGGTGAGCGATTGTGAGCGACCCAGGAATGTGACTGAGTTCAAGAGTTTTTTGGGTTTAGTAGGCTACTATAGGAGGTTTATTAGGAATTTCTTCTCCATAGCTGTGCCTCTGACAAAGTTGACCAAGAAGGGAGTCCCGTATTATTGGGATCAGAATTGTGAGGCAAGTTTCTAGGAGTTGTAGTCTCGCCTGTTTCTACCCTGTGTTGACTTTGCTTTCTGGAAGTGGTGGCTTCATTACATATGGTGATGTCAGTGGTGTTAGATTGGGGTGTGTTCTCATGCAGCATTGCAATGTTATTGCATGTGCTTCACGTTAGCTGAAGGATTATGAGAAAAACTACCGGATCCATGATTTGGAGATGGCTGCTGTGGTGTTCGCTCTCAAGCTTTGGTGATACTATCTGTATAATGAGCAGTTTGAGGTCTTCATCGATCATCAGTGCTTGAAATATATCTTCACGTAGAGGGACCTCAACCTGAGACAAGATCGATAGGTGGAGTATCTGAAAGACTATGATTTCAGCCTATCCTACCATCCTGGGAAGGCCAACATGGTTGTCGCTGCTCTAAGCTGGCATACACACGTAGTGGCTAGCCTGATGGTCAAGGAGTGGATCATGCTGGAGGATCTCGTGAGATGCAAGCCAAAGTGGCAAGCTCGGGGAATGGTTGGTGCTTAGGTGGCCAACTTGTTTCTTCGCTCCAAGCTGGTGGAGTTCATTGTCGCCTGTCAGCAACTGGATTCGTTTGTTCAGGCTGTTTTTGGGAAGCTGGAGGCTGATGGAGAACCTTACTTCTTGATTAACTCATAATTCATGCATATTTTATTCCCATATTTGTCTATTTTGTGTATAAATAATATTACTCGAGGTGTTTTGTGCAAATTTTGTAGCAATCTACGAAAATTAGGAGGAAAAGAATAATTATGCCAAAAAGGAAGATATTTGCATGGAAAATTTCAAAAATACGTCAAGAGGTCAAATCCGAGTTATCTATATTCCAAAAATATAGGAAAGAAGAATTGATCAATAAATGACCAAGTCAAAAACGGTTTCGGAAGACCCAGGCGCCTCCTAGGCGCTCATAGGGTCACCTTTAAGGACTTAATCACTCGAGTAGCTAAGGCTTTAAAGACAAGACTTTTTTTAACTTTCTTTTTTTTTTGATCCTCCAATCACCTTTTTACGTGAATACCAATGCTTACTGTGACACTCACTTTTTTTTTTCCCTGTATTGCTAAGGTGTTCAGGCCTTCCTTTATTCCCCATGCTAAGGACTAGAGTAATAGTACATGATAAGGTACATACGAGTTATAGATATTTTAGATAATGCTATTTTTCTGATTTTGTCTATACTCTTTGAATCATAGGGTCCTCAATTACTCAGTCTTACCTTTGAATTTCGATACTAGGCTACTCTTTCACTCATACTTGATAAGACTAATGTGGATAGCTCCTAATATTTTTTCTTTTTTTTGTTTTTTTCCCTCTCTGTTTTTTTTTTGAAAACAAACAAAAAAGACACAAAGATTCTTTTTTTTAATTTTTAATTTTTTTTTTTTTTAGTTTTTATGAAAAAAATGAAAAAGAGAAAAGTCACCTAACAACTAAAACAAATATGAAAAAGATACAGTGAAAACTCGCCTACACCTAAACCATGTATTGTCTTCACTGTATGCAATAAATGATATGATCAATGAAATACAATTAAAATTAGAACAATGGTACCTAATTTGGGATGAAGTGCTTCTACTGTTAAAAAAATTGTTATGCACAATTTATACATATTTACAATTGAGGTGCATGAAAATCCATGATCTCGTCAAACTTTAGGACACAATTTTAATTTGACCAAGGAGGCAGTCTAACATTTGTACTTCCTCTTTCAGCCTATTCAAACCATCAATTGCTTTCTTTCAATCGGGCTTCATGAATTTTCCGAAGAGATGAAATTAGATTGGATAAACCCATGTAATTTAATTGAATATGGTGTGAGGGCTCAAGTTCACAACTGATTAGAGTTGAATGATATGGCTTGACACATAGCTCTAATGGTCCTATAGTAGATGGTAATGATGATGACTCAGGTGAAGCCATAAGAACGATAGGTTGAGTCTTTTCTCAATTGAATCACTTGAAAGGGAAACCTCTGTAATGCATTGGTCTACTTGGTTAACTGGTTTATTAGTGGGCTTATCTACTTTGACTTAGGTTTCTACTTCGTGCATTATTTGGAAAACATAGGGTTGATAGAGGGAGTTCAAATGTTGAGCATGGAAGTTCCATTCCTCTCTCTCATTTATAACATGGATTAGTTGACCAACCTGCATTTCTAAACGATCTATGGCTTGAGTATCCATTAGCGATTGGTTGGTGGCCTGTGTACTTGCCTTTTTGCAAACTTGTTAACCTATTTTCATCTTCTTGTTGATAGTTTAGAAGAGAGAAGGTTGAGTGGTATTGTGGGTCTGAATATGAATAAAGGTCAAAGCAATGAGACTGAACTTGATTGAAGCTAGACCCTCTATCATATGCTCTATGGACCCATAAGAAACCAGGTTGAGTCCATCTTAAATTGTAATTTGAAACATAAGGGTCAGTTAACTCATTCCATGATCTTTGAGCCACATAATTGTATTATTCCGGCCTGTATCCATCTTGATACATTGAATGCTCGATATTTTTTTTTTAAACTCAAAAATTTACAAAACTAAAAGGTCCCCTTTTTTTTTTTAAATGAATCGATAAACAATGAAACTAGGAAGAAGAGATAAGTCTAGAAGAAAGAACCAAATAGATGAGGTGACTAAAGATTGAGGAGGGGGATGCCTAACATAATCATACAAGCCACAAAAGTCCTAAATCTATGGTTGACCTAAATCTAGACAACTCCTAACTGTTATGTTCACCTTTGAGATTCTCAAACCAAAAGTCTTTGACCTAATTGGCCCGATCAATGGAGGAAGTGGGAGGCTCCCCGTGCTTGAGTAACATACCTAATTAAGTAACCACTTGCCTTTTAAGGCGTAGCCTTGTGAACCACCTTTTTTAGACACCAAGTAGGAAAAGAATGTTGAATTTGATGCACTCTCTGATTCCCTTATATCATTGAGCTCGAATCCTAGGGGTCAATGTCTACTTAATTTTAAATTAGGCTTAGGTCAATGCTTGATGCTTTCTTTTGTTGTTTGTAGGCTAAGGATGGGTGATGATGTCCCCACCTTATCTTGTGCTATAAGTGTTATCCTTAGGTACTTTGAAATGATATGCAACAAATAATTATGCTCAAACAAGTTGTTCTTCCTACTAACTATATGCTTTCAAATGCTAGAAATCAAGTAAAAGAACACGTACCTTTTCTCCAGCAGTCTCCAAAAAAAATGAATTGACATGAATTAAAAAATGCATACTATATGATGTATGTCCAAAAAACAGATTTTTATCTTGTCATGGAACAATTTTATTTGGTTCAAGTTGAGGGTTGATTTAAAATTTGTGGTCGAGAAAAATTCAGAAATAATAGTATATAATCAACCATAGAATAGGATTCTAGAAAACACCAAATTAACAAAAAAAAATTAAAAAATAGGAAAAAGCTCATATGGGCGCCTGGTAGGCTCCTAAACTCATTTCTGGCGCCTGGGAGGCACTCCTTTAACACAAAAACTGGTTCCCTTTTTTTCAATGATATTTTGGATCTCCAAATATCTTATAGGAAATAGAGAAAACGCAGTACATGTCCTTATTTTTTTTTCAATAACGTGAAAAGAAAAATAATCAACAATAACTTATGTTATGAAATACTAATCCCTAGCAACGACGCTAAAAACTTGATGTGTCTTATTTAATTACCACAAGTACACGACGTCTAATGTAGGACGTCGACAAATTGGGGTCGATCCCACAGAGAAAAGTGTTGAAGAACAGAGATTTATTATCAATTATTGAGATGAAAAATGAGAGAGATGATGATTAAAGACTGAATCTAAAAGAATAAGGAGTAATAGATTAAGTAAAACTAGGATTTCGAATCCATTTATCTGAAATTGAGAATGCATGATCATGTTTATTCCCTTCCCCTTTATTTGATCTAAATAACTTGATTTAATGATTCTTATTCACACAAGAATAAACTATTTGCTCAAATGTGCACCATAGCATATCAAGATTAGGAGTAAAAACACACAAACTAAATTAAATCAGATGATATATGATGGAATTGAGATTACATACACAACCCTCAATTAAATCTTCCCTAATTATAGAGTGAAAAGATGAAATCAATGTGAGTCCATCAAAATTTATCAATTATACGAATGATTTATGTAATATACATCCAACCCACATATTCATTGCATGAAGTACAAAGAGAAAGAGAAGAAAACACGATCACACATTTCAATCTAAATAAACTTCATCTTTACCTTAGGTCTAGAAGATTAGCCAAGCATGATAACATAAAACGTTAAAATAAAAGAGGAGGAAGGAGAAAGAGAAGACATAATTAAAAAAAATAATTTATTGAAGGGAACTTGAGACTACACTGATGATCTTCAGAATCTCTCAAAATATAAGAAAAGAAAGATAGTCTAAAACCAAGATTCGATCCATAGATCTACATAGGGGTCCATTTATAGAATTACACGGACTTGCTTACGTCGGAGACAAATTCGGATAAATAAAAATGATTTTTACATTTGATTATAAGATATTTTCCAATGCAAACTAATCGTACACAAAGACCGAGTCAGAGCCACTATTTTGGTGCCTGGGGGGTGCCCAACTGCCTATGGGCACCTCCTAAGCGCCCAAGTCTTCCAAAACCGTTTCTGACTTGGTCTCCCATTGATCAATTCTTTTTCCCTATATTTTTGGAATGCAGATAACTTGGATTTGACCTCTTGACGTATCTTTGAAATTTTCCATGCTGATATCTTCCTTTTTAGCATAATTATTCTTTTCCCCCTTATTTTCGTAGATTCCTACAAAATTTGCACAAAACAACTCAAGTAATATTATTTATACACAAAATAGACAAATGTGAGAATAAAATATGTAAGACTTATGAGTTAATCAAACACCCCCATACTTATCTTTTTCTAGTCCTCGAGCAAAATTTTCTCTAACATAAAGAAGAAGAAAAGAAAATCCTAACTTACTTTCGCAGAAATCACTGTTGCACTTAGCATGTACAACAAGGCTTTAAATCCTTAGGTTGCCCTAGTGGACCAGTGGTGTCTCGTGAGGGTTTGCAGCGGATCTACCCACAAAATCCCCAAAAAAAAGAGGTGGAGAAATAAAGAAGAGTGGAAAAAGAGAGAAGGAAAAAAAGTCTTGTCTTTGAGGCCTTAGTTACTCATGTGATTAAGTCTTTAGGAGTGTCTTCACACCTGGTGACCTAAAACCGTTTGGTTTGGGATCCACTGACCTAAAGCTTGCTAAATGGGTAGCCAAGAATAAAGTCTAAGAAAGCAAGACACCAAGAAATGAAATAAGATTACTAAGGTGGGAAGATTGGATTTGAAAACCCATGCTAAGGACTATTTTACAAACACAAGGTATATATGAGCAAATTTTTAAGAAGAAGATGTGAAAAATAGGACAGAGTCTCTATAAGGACAGGATGAGGATTCTTAACAAAGGTTAAATCAGACAATTAAGACACAAGGAAACTTTGGATCTTTTTAGTTGTGTAGGTTAATGTGGATATCTTAGAATTTTTCCTTTTCTTCATTTTTTACTTTTCTTTATTTCTCCACCTCTTTTCTTCTGGGATATTGTGGGTAGATCCGCTGCAAACCCTCACGAGACACCACTGGTCCACTAGGGCAACTTAAGGATTTAAAGGCTTGTTGTACATGTGTAACCATGCTGGCGACAGCCTCGGGCTTGGCGCGAAAGGTCAAATGCGCGAGGATCGGCAAAGTCACGGCAGAAATAACAAAAATAATGATAAAAAGTAGGAGTCGCTACCTAGTCTATTTAAAAACGGAAGATGAGGAAAACCGCTTAAAACATTCAAATCATGCGAATAAGCCAATGAAAAAGCAGGTCATAAACCAGAAATGGGTAAGGATCCCTGTTACGCACGAGGAAGGTATTAGGCACCCTCGTGCGCCCGAAGAATCGGTCTTTCTATGAGTTTCTCATTTACTTATATGAAATGTCGGCTTTTCAGCCTTTCCTGTGCGCCTGAGGGCGATATGCCATGCAATGCTATGGTGAGTGGTGTCTTATGCTAAAATAAGGGTGCATGGAGTACAGGGTGTGTCCTAATGCTCAGAAGTATCACTCATATAATGGGTCAAACATTGATGCAAAAATATTGCATAAATAAGATCAAGGATCTAAATACTTTGAGCGAATTTCATCCTTACTTTACTATATGCCAAATGTGATCTAACATGCATGAAAATGTTTAAAAAATAGAGTTGGGTCTTCCTGATATATCAAGGAGGAAAACCAGAAAAATCCAAAATTAAATCAAAACAAGAAATCCTGCTTGAAACTATGCGAAAACCATTGTGCAAAGGAGAACACCAGAAAGTCATGCAGTGCAATGTCATATGTAAATGCTTTCCAGAATGTTATGCAATGCAAAGTCTTTGTAAAGTCGGAAAATATACTTTGAAAATCTAGAAAAATGCAAGCATGAGAAGATTTCTGGACTTTGTGCTCAAGGGCTAGTAGCCACACACAAGATCACATCCTATTCATGCTAAATGAAAGCAACAAGGTTCAGCCATGCCTCCTGGATCATAGGCTGATGCACAAGAATCTCCATATAGGAGTAAGGCGCAATCAGCCTACCAGAACCTAACCATGGGCTAAATATACACAGTGTAAAATAACTTAGAAAACAATATCATTTTGAGCTGAAAACATGCAGGCATGGACTTATGATATCCCAGAATCAACACTAGGAAAGCCAGAATCAAATTCCTCCAGGAAACAACGCAGACTGAGATGCAAGCAAGGTGAGTTGCTCTCTGACCAGTCTGGTGCACCAGCATGGTGCTCCAAAGTGGTGCTTTGGTAGGGTGCGCCACTCTGGGGTGCCAGATTGGTGCTCCAGAATGGTGCTCCCCAGAAAATTAGAATCAGACTGCAGTTTGATTCAAAATTTGGTCCAGATTCAGAGATAAATGAGTTTTTGTTAATTGGTTTAGTTATGCAGGCGACAAAAAAAACTGAGATATGATAGGATGCAAACAAATGGAAAGCTTTCACTATTAAAGTCCAAATCATAATAAATCATGGGTATATGGCTGAAAATACTTGCATGTGATTCTAATGCATAATAGATGAGTTGGTGAACTTAGTAACCATTTGCATATGATGGATACATAAAGAACATATTTACTGCATATTTCCTAGCATGCATGTGCATGAATCATGGTTCCTTGTATAAATGAAAAGCAACTCACAGAAATTACAAGGTGCAGATTCTTTATCATACAGATTTACATATTGAGCATCTTGCACAGGAAATAAACAGTCTTATCATAAAACTCTAATATGAACAGCAAAAATTCAGATTTATGTGTGTAATTCAAGGCATGCTTTATTTGGTGTAAGAACCGAGATTAAAGAAAGTAAAAGAAAGGAGAACCTACCTTGTCTAAGGTGTTCATTTTTAGAAGACCAAAGATAATATGATCCTTGTTGCTTTAGAAGGGCTGGAAATGCTTCAGAATGCAAGAGAATGCTTGAGAAAACGAGGATGGATTGCAGGAATCAGTTGATAGCTTCCACTAGATCTCTCTTGGATCCTTCTAACCTCTCCCAAATGGTTGCCTATAGGGGTCTTTATATAGGAATTCTCAAGGGTAACTCCTATGGAATGCAAGCAGCCTCGTAAACGAAGAGCCTGGCGTAGATTCCAAAGCATATTCGCTGGTGAAGGTTACAGACATGGGAGATGGAAAGCCAGCAGTCAGCAGCCTGAGATGTGGTTGTGCACCAGCTTGGTGTGCCAGGTAGGTGCGCTAGATAGGTGTGCCTGTCTGGTGCTCCAGCTAGGTGCGCCACTTATGTGCTTCTGCTTAGTGCTCTAGCTAGGTACTCAATATTGGTGCTCTAACTTGGTGCTCTACCCTACCTGTCTGAATTTCTAATTGTGCTACTGGCCTGCTATAAGTTTGTGATTGGTTTAATCAATGGGATTGAGTTTGCCACATCCAAAGCAACATCTGGAAAGTTTATCTATGGACCACCTCAAAATCGGGGTGTCTACAACATGCTAAGTGCAACAGTGATTTCTACGAAAGTGAGTTAGGATTTTCTTTTATTCTTCTTTATGTTAGAGTAAGTTTTGCTCGAGGATCGTGTTTTCTTCTAAAATGGTTTCAAAGGAATATGTTGGCTCATTTTGGAAATAATTTTCTTGATTTTCTATGTACAAACTGAGAGACCGTGGATCGTGTTGTCTGGACCAGGGGGTGTAACGACACTTACTAGATAGTTGGGCGTGTTACCCCATTTGAAGTAGGGGACTGAGATATCTGAAGCGGAGATTCGTTGGGCCTTGGTGGTATGAGACTCCTTGACTATCGTTTTGAGGCTAGGATTGTGGTCTACGGGTTGAGGTGTTTTATGGTGTGATGGGTAGGTATGACACTGCTTTTGTTGTCGTGAGCACTGAGGCTCAGGTGTTGTCGAGTATGGAGGTATGAGACTTCCCCCTGAGCATCATGTGAGGACGCCATGAGGAGACATATTTTGTGGTGGCCTATGGGTAGGATACGTGATTCGTAACTGGTAGCGTCTTAAGAGAAACGACTGTCTTTCCAATTGGGGTTGGCTTTTTGAGAGTTCTTCGTGAAGGAGGATCGTGGGACGGTGTCTCTCCTGCATAGGGTAGTGCCACCGTAGCAGTGCAGTAGAAATTGGTGGTTGCATATGGCCGGAGTTGGTTACTTAGTGCTTGTGGATGGATTTTTTTAGGGAGTGTTGTAGAATCGTCGTCATGTCCACTCACTTTGATGATCTTTTGTGATCGGCACTTGCCTATTTGCCTTCGCCAGTTGATAAGTGTAGACAACCCGATTTTGCAGTTACTTGACAACAGGCTCCTCTAGAAGATGCTCTGGTAGCAACCACCATCTCTAAACCCTAACACCATTAAAACCCTAAGCCCACTGGGCCCACTTAAGCCCACACAAGCCCACTCTAATTTAATCTAGGCAAAAACTACTAATTAAAATCAAAATTAACCAAAATCCACTTTAGTCCATTTAAAACCCTAACTAATCAAGTAAAACCCTAATTAAAATCAAAATTAACCAAAATCCACTTAAATCCATTTAAAACCCTAACTAATCAAGTAAAACCCTAATTAAAATCAAAATTGAACAAAATTCCCCTAAATCCACTTAAAACTCTAATTAATTAAGAAGAACCCTAATAAAAAAATCACAATCAAGCAAAATCCACTTAAAAACAGTTAAAACCCTAATTAATCAAGTGAAAAACCTAATTAAAGTCAAAACCAAATAAAATCCATTTTTAAACCACTTTAACGCATTTAATTCCAAGGAAAACCTAAATTAAACTCAAAAAACCCTAAAGTCATTTAATTAAGCTAAAAATCCCTAATTTGAATCCAAAACTTTAATTAAAATCCAAAAAACACTAATTTAAACTCAAAATTCTAATTAAAATCCAAAAAACCCTAATTAAATTAAAAAAACCATGTTTAAAATCTAAAAACCCTAAATTAAAACCCAAAATTCCAATTAAAACTAACAAAAACCTAATTAAACTAAAAACCCTTAATTAAAATAAAAAAACTCTAATTTAAGCTAAAAACTCCCAACTAAAATCCAAAACCCTAAAAAACCCGTAAAATAATTAAATTTTTGAAAATCCTAATTTAAAACCAACTAATTAAGTCACCAAAACCCTAAATTAATTAAATCACAAAAAACCCTAAATTAATTAAATCACAAAAAACCTAAAATGATTAAAGTCCAAAAAGCCCTAAATTATTTAATTAATTTCAAAAGAAACTTACTTAAAATCTCATGTAATTAAACTCAAACCCCTAAAAATCCTAATTTAAAAACAAGTAAACTTCAAAATCACAAAATCAAAATTTAATTAAAATCACGAAAACAAATAATTAAAATCACCAAAACAAATAATTAAAATCATCAAAACAAAATCAGAAATTTAAAACAAAATCAAGAACTTAAAACAAAATAAAAAACTTAAAACAAAATCAGAAACTTAAGACAAAATAAAAAAAAACCTAAAACAAAATCAAAAACTTAAAACAAAACCAAAATACTAAAACAAAACCCTAAAAACCTAAAACCAAAAACAAAACAAAAACAAAACCAAAAGGCCCAAAGTTAGCCTGTTAAGCTCGAACCACATTTTGATTGAAGACTTTGGAAATGAAAAAATAAAGGAATTGTGCTTGTTCTTCTCCCCGCACCATCACTCCTCCCACTCCCTCCTTCCCATGATCAGATCAATGGCAACCACCACCCACGATTCTCCTCACTCATTCCACTCCTTAAAGAGCTTGAGAAACCACCAGAGGAGGAGGGGAGAGCAACTGAACTGAACTGCATCACAGAGAGGGGAGGAGAACTGAGATCACCGGAGAGAGGAGAAATCCTGAGAGTGCACCCCATCCTGAGCCTCAAAACCACCAAACCAATTTCTCACCTTTAGAGCCCTTCTTCAAGCCCGCTTGTGGCCCTGGAGACCTTCTAGAACGCAACCAGAGCATCTCGCTGGAGCGTCGTTGCCGTCGTCGGAGAACAGCCAGATCATTCCAAGTATATTCTTGCCATCATTAGCTTCAATTCAATACCTCTCTTGGCCTACAAAGTCGTTCCCTAGTCTCTTGGTCGTGTTTTGCTGGAGATAGCCTCCAAACGCGCCGTCCCCTTTTGCTTCGGTGGTGTGTTCACCATTAGAGGTGAGGCCAGTGGCCTCTTGGCTTGGGAAGATGTCTCGGTGCCCCCCTCCTCTCCTCCCTTTTCCTCCTTGCTCCCCAAGCCCATGGTTAGCCTCGCGGATACCTAGGCAGACGGAGCACCGCTCGCCGTCGTTGTGGAAGATGACTGGAGTCATTGCTGGCGATCCTAGCGGGAGGGGTGGTCCGAGGGTCCCCAGACCTCCGCACAACCTCCAGGAGCACCGTCGCGAACCCCCGGAGCTTCCTCAATAGTTTTTCGCACCCCTCCGCAGCTGCAGCCTCTCCCCGACGTCGACGGAACTCCTCGCCGGAGCCTGCGACGTTCCACAGCCCCGTCGTGCTTCCCCGATGCTCGTCGTGACAGCCTAGCCTCCACATCTCCTCCAGAAGCCTTCGCCATCGTCTTCTCCGGCGTCAACAGTTGCTCGCCAAAGTGCGAGGTGGGGGAGGCCTCCTCAGTCTAGCCCACAGCCACGGGGGAGCTCGTCGTGGCGTCCCTTTGCTTCTCCGACCACCACCGCCACCTTTCTGTCGCTGCGCCACTACTGGGGGCTCGCCGAAGTTCGTGCCGGAGAGGGATCGCCAGCGATCTGCCGGTGATCTTCGAAAAAAAATTAGATTTAGGAATTTTTTCTTTTAAGTTCTAATAATTACATTTAGGTCCTACATATAATTACATATAAGTCCTTAGAATTTCTTTCTAGTCCTTTTTTCTTGCATCCAGGTCCTTTTTTCTTACATCTAGGTCCTTTTTCATTACTTTTAAGTCCTTTGTTATTACACTTAGGTCCTATGATTTTGTATTTAAGCCCCCGATGTTTTAAATAATTTCATCTTTTTATTATTTGTGTAAATATTGCATGTTTTCTCCTATTTAAATGGAATTGGATTTTAGTCCCATATATTTTTGTTTCTTTACAGTTCGGCTCCTATATTCCTGTTTTCTTTGCAAATGTGTCCTAAAAGTTTATTTTGTAACCCTTGACTTTTCATAATTTAAAATTGCATCGTGAATGTTGTACTTTTTGTCCTGTTTAAATTTTAATTGCATTTCAGTCCTATTCATACATATTTTATCACACTTAAACCCCGGAGATTATGTTTTCATTGCATTTAAGCCTTGAGCTTTTGCATTCTAGCCCCCAAAGTTTTTGAAAAGACATTCTTTTGTACAATTTGCATTTTAGACCATAAAAATATCCATAATTACACTGACCATGTAAAAAAACTTGATTTTTATCACATTTTGGTCTTGAAATTTTGCAAATCAGTCCCTAAACTTAATCAATAATGTTTCTAAATTGGAAAATTTATATCTAGGTCCCTGAAGTTTTTTTAAAACCATTAATGATAGTTTTTATTGCATTTTAAATCACATTTTAATATGTTTCACATTAATTGATCACATGTACATGTAAAATCATCACTTAAATAAAGTTTCCATCAAAAGACCCTGTTTGAAATATAAATGAACATCTGATTTCACATTTTTGTCAGATTTGCACCTTATGTGAGAATTTTGCATAATAGACCCTAGGTTTTCAAGAAATTACCAAAAGTATAATTTCACACATGTCACATCACATAGCCACATTCTCTTTAAATTTTACATCCTAGCATCCAGACAAAACTTTTTAAACACATTTTTAACCATAAACTTTTCCTTTCTATGAATTTTGCAAATTAGATCCTTAGTTTTCAGGGAATTATCTGAGTACAATTCTTACATCCCAGTGTCATATTTTCCTTTGATCCATCATCTGTACACTAGGATAGAAGTTTATGAGTGCATTTTGATCCTGGTTTTCATCCCTTTTTGTGAATTTTGCGTTTTGGTCCCTATACTTGTCCTTTATTATTTTTACATTGTTTTATTGTTTCAAGACCTTTTCTTTTGCATATTTTCTTTTCTCCTAGAAATTTTCATGCATTCTGGCATACCTTAGACCATGCATTATCTCCATTCATGCATTTGTCACATTTGACCATTGAAATGACCAAATTGCCCCTATGTCATCAATTCATGCACATGTGTGTCAGTTATTGCACCAAGTCATGCATAATCTCTGTCCATGGCATTCCTTAGCATCCTTTACCCATTTAGGTACATTTCCATGCATTTTACATAGTTTTTGTTGTATTTACACATCGATCCATCCTTTTTGAATAAGTATGCATTTCATGCATTCTTCCGTGGATTTTTCTCCCATCTGTCTTCGGATTCCTTTGTTGAATATTTGATTTGATTATATTTATTCCATGTTTTCGGATTTTTCGATTTGATTTGGATTTCATCGCCCTAGGGCGTACATTAACAGGCTTGAAGGCCGACATTAGCCCCACCACGGATTATTTTTCCTTTTTGATTTTCACAACCTTTTCCATGGTTCCGATGACTTGGGTTGACCCCATTTTCTATCCTTTTTACCACAATATGGTTTTCTGGATCATTTTTTTTACAAAAACATCGTCATTTTATGTGATTATCTTCTCATCTTAACATTTGCCTATTTTATGTGGATTCCTTTGCAATTTTTCCATTTGGATTTCTATGGTGTTTTCTGCATTCCTAATGATTTGGGTTTGTTGTATTTTCGATCCCCTTGACATCAGTATAGTTTTCGGAACCGTTCTTTACAAAAACATCGTCATTTTATGTGAATTTCTTCACATGACACAATTTTCTTGTTTTATGTGGACTTCTTTGCAGTGTTTCTACCTTGATTTCTGCGATGCTTTCTTTGATTCTAACGACTTAAGTCAATTGCATTTTTGACATTCTTGAGACTTGTATGATTTTCTGAGTCCTTCTCGCCCGAAACCTCGTCATTTCATGTGATTTTTTATGTTGTATCATACTTTACGATTTCATCATTTCACAAGAATTTCTTTGTAGGTTTCGTGTACCCTCTCATACATCCATCAAGTCTTGGCTTGAGATTCACGTTAGCATAATTAGAATACAATCTAGGCATAGAAAACATTCATTCTACCTCAAGCAAGCGAATCAAGCTAGAAAGACCGAGTTTCTTGGGCGTACGGGGGTGCCTAACACCTTCCCCGTGCGTAATAGGAATCGTTACCCGTCCTCTGGTTTGTAGACATCTGGCCTTTACGTTTACATCCCATTCATTCACTTTGTGTGATTTGTTTGTGGTTTTCCTCGTCTTTCCCTTAAAAGACTAGGTGGTGACTCCATGTCCTTTCCATTTCATCCCATCTTGCGTCCTTCGCCATCTTGGCATGGCTGTGGCCTCCTCCCTTTAGCACGACTCCGCGCCGGATGGCCCTCGGGCTAGGGCACGGTCACAATAAGGTACCTTGCGAGAGTGTGGAGGTTGTGATGATGTGGGTTCTCGGCTCATTGGATTGACAGCAGGATGTTGTCCAGTGAGATCCTCGTGCTTTTGTTGTGATCCTTCCCTTCAAAACAAATAAAAAAACAAAAGAAAATGGATTAGACTAGGTGTAGTAAACAAATAATAAAAAAATAATTCAAGAAAAACGTAAACATGTAACTAAATACTAACCGGAGGTTTTCCCTGCATGCATATGCCATTGGCTAATAATGTATGCAAGTTTTTTTATGATAAAGTAATGAAAAAAGAAAGATACTCCCTTCACCCTTGTATGTTGTGGAGTGGATGAGGAAGTGGAGGCTGGTTTACGGAGCTTCGGAGGTGCACTTTGGTTGTAGGAAGGGACTAGATCTTTGGGATTTGAGTTTCTAGGGATTTGGACATGGAGGTGGGGCTGAAAAGCTCTCTCTCTCTAGGATTTGAACTGGCTTCTTAAGATTTGAAATGGCCTTTATTTGGGTTGAAGACCTAGGAGTCTATTTATAGAGTTTAAAGGTTGAGGATCTCGTCAAAGACGAGATATAGATCAAAGATTAGGATGAAATGCTCTTGAAAAGGCAGAAAATCTAAATATGATATCGTTGCTTATGGGACAGGTGACAGAATCTTCAAGTCGCCACTTGGACGAGCAAGTAGTCCTAAGATTCCAATTTTGGCTTTACGCAGTGAATCAACACCCAGAAGGCATCGAAATCTGCCACGTAAGCCAGTCGTTGATGCCACTAGCGTCGAGTTACTAAAAAGGCATTTTTCAAAAAATTAAAATCAGAAAATATCCATTATGAATCTATTATCAAATATTGACTAAATCAATCCTGAAAAACCATACTCGTAATTGAAAGATATTCTAAAAGTTCAAAATCCACTTAAAATGTTAAGTAAATTGGATTTGAAAATCAAATCTTTAATAATTACTGGAAAACTCTATTAAAATCATTGATGTATTTTATTTAAAATAGATTGACATTCACTTGGGTATTTTGGATTTTAGATTTATTTTTTAGTATCATCATGAATTAAATATAAGTTATAACATTAAGATGTGATAACTTATCATAAGACCTCATTTCTGATAAAAATAAAGATTAGTGATCTTAATTATCAAGTTATCCGAATTTCAATAATTTTCTGGTATTATTTAGCATTTATAATGATTTATATGATAAGCACATATTATTTATATGTTGGAAAATTATGGAAATTATAATAATTATCGGAAAAATCATAATAACATTTATAAATATCCCAAATAGTATATTAAAGCCTAGGATGACAAATTATCTCAAGAGAGAATGTTAGGATTTGTGTCGCCTAATAATATGGTGCTTGGAAAATTAGACGCCACTTCTCGTGTCAAACAGGCAACTTCCTGGTCTTTTACAGTTTACCCTTTGTCTTTTATCTTATTCTACAGAGATGCAATAAAACCCGGAAAACTTCAGAAATTCCATGGGAAAATCTAGAAAAAGGGTTAGAGATCCTTAGCCACATGATCTGGGACGCTTCAAGGGTTCTTATCTTAGATGAACTTTCCGAAATGCGAAAATGGAATATCTACAAATGCCCCTCCTTGGAATTGATCTTGGGAACAAGATTGGCTTCAAGGTAATAAGGATATCCCTATTGAGCATTTCCTGAAATAGGGAATTCACTCTCAAACGATCTGCTACGGATTCCAAAAAGAAGTCTACACCTATAGGTTTCGGGATAGGGTCGCACTGCCAAAAGGTGAGAAGATAAACAGACTCAGTTTCGAGACATGGTACCATTGCCGAGTGGTTCGATAAACTAAAGGTGCTGTTGTATTGAAGGCTTTAGCATTGAGAGGTCAAGCAGGGACTATGTGTTGTAGCTGGTGTCGATAGCTGTCAATCATGTAGAGTGACACTTCAATGAGGTAGAAACTAAAGGAAATAAAAAAAATAATAATTAAAGAATGCCGTCATATTGAAGGTTTGGGCATGGCATCGTCAAGCTAGGACTATGTGTCATAGCCATTGTCGAGGCCATGTCAACCGTGTAGAGTGACTTTAATGGGGCAGAACTAAGGTAAATAAAGAAATAATTATTGTGGCCTTTTGTTTGGGAGCTTTCTCGGATTGGATTAAAAAGATAGGTTTGAACTTGATTAGGCATTAGAAGGATCTTAAGTTCTATGGCTTTCTAACACTCTTGAAGAACATTGCTCTGTTAGTGCTTCATTTCCAATACATGAGACTAAATGCATGGATGCATGATTCAAGCAAACAATAATGTAAATGCGAAGTTAACATTCGATGCAATGAGTGGTACATATGACAGGTTAGGCCGACAGGGTAGGTCCCTAACCATATAGATATATGTCAGAGGCATAATGTATTTTGTTGAGGTCAAGTATTTTTCATCTTCGAGCATGACCTGTACTCTCAGGAAGGGACCGTCGTCCTATAACTTGACTTGATAAGTAAAGGAGTTCTATGAACAAAGAACAGGGTGAGGGAGTGAACTCTTCCTTTGCCAAATCGAGATTTTACCTATTAGTCAGAGTGGTGTGTTTGTATACACGATTGGGACTCCAAAGGCGGAAGTCCGTTTTTGGTGGGATTTGGTGTAGTGCTAGGGTGGGAGTTGATGTAGCCTCACGGTGGGGCTTGATGTACTAACACATGATGAGATTTGTACCTACACACTTAATAACATGTTAGTAATCAAAAGGGTGTACCTTTCCCTACCTCATAAGGGTTGACTAAGTTGCTTAGGAAAAGTATTGTAATGTTATCCTTGCTCCTCTATACTTAAGATTAAGTAGAGGGAATTAGTCTTGGCCTCAGCAGGGATGGAAAATCAGAGCCCAGTGGACGCCAATTGCGAGTCATCCGTGGATGCTCTGAAGATCGTTGCAGGACAATGTCTTTGTGGAGAAAAACACACCCAAGAAAGTCTGCTTGAGTAGAATGTTTTAACTCCAAAACCTAGTAGATTGATGATTACATCACAAGCTAGACTAATTCCAGTTTCCTTACTTACTATGTTTTCACTTGTAGGTAAGATGGATGACACTACTTTTTTTTGTTTTTCTAATTTTTTTTTGGATTTTTGATTTTCTGATTTTTTTTGGGTTTTTTGAATTTTTCTAATATTTTTTTTGTTTTTTTGGATTTCTTGATTTTTTTTGGTTTTTTGAATTTTCTATATATATATATATATATTTTAATTGATTGATGATTTGACGAATGCAGTCGCACCCCTCCCTCCTATGTATTTAGCATTTCTACCTTGTATTATTCAATGTGAGAGAGTTGTTCCTTTTCATCATGCCTTGGCCTTTTGAGGACTTAGGACTTTGTATTAGCTTTAGTTGATCATTATCTCCCTTATTTAGTTGGTCCCTGAGTTTCTAGGGTTTTCGGCCCCTTGCCTATGTGTGGAAGCGTGAGAGAGACTTAAGTTCAATAGGCTCTCGACGTCGGTTATAACTCTTGTGCTACTCACCTGTAGTTGACCCTAATGTGCCTATAGCTAACCCTAGAGTTTTTGGCTTTTCTTACTTTCTTTTCTTATCTTTTATTTTCTTTTCTTTTGGGGTTCCCCGTTCTGGTTATTTTCTGTAGATGGCCGTATGTCATTGCTTTCTTGGACTTATGTTATGATGGGACATCTACTTGTTCGTTAGTTGTCTCACTTCGTTTTGAGTACTTGCCCATCATTGTCTTTTCGGACTTATGCTATGACGACGTACCCAATTTTTTGTGCTCTCCCCTCTTTTGAGCGCTTTTCTATGTTGTTTAGTTTTGATGCGCTTCTCCTACACAGCCTTCTTGGACTTATGTTAGGAGGCCACGTAGGACAAGGCGAGCGACTTTTATAATATTTCTAGGCTTTGAGCCTTCTTTGGTCTCGTATTCCCATGCAGGAGTACGTGTAGATAAGACAAGGTTAAGGTTACCCTAATTATTTAGCTTCCTTTCCATGTAGGAGATAATTTTCTTCCTTAGCTGGTACTTGGTCTTGGGTCTTCTTTAGGCTTTTAGCATGTTAATTGAAGGGTGTACTTCTAGACTACATGTAACTTCTATGGATTTGAAGGTATTTTTAGGTCATCTTATCTATTGGGTGGATTTTCCCTAGGTGTTACAGTCTTTGCTTAGGTAAAACCCTAGATAATATGTTGGCAACTCTGTTGAATGGATTAAGTGGTCAAGTGTGTGACTTACATTCATCATTTATCTTTATTATTGCTTTCTATTGCTGCGATCCGAGCATACAAACTAACAAAGACAAATAAAAGGAAATGTTCAAGCAAAAAGGAAATTAAATTTTTTATTTACATGATTTTGAAAGATAAAATTACCTTGCCCTTAGTCAGGCTCGGTCAAGTTATGTACTACCCTTTCCAGATGGAGGGCTTTACCTGTAGGGTGGTAATAAGAGCCTGGCCCTAGTGTTGAGTACTCAGGTGCTGGTGTAGGCACATCTTGGTGCTTTTCCTTCGATTTGTGTCCAGTTGTTGCTTTGTTAAGGTCACAGTTAGACTTGTCCTGGCTCGGTTGCTCTTGCGTGCCCCTAGTGTTTGAGTGTCTTTATGCAAGTGAAGATTTTGTTAGGCTTCTGTTCTCATTCAAGATGTGGTTGTTGAGATTTCTTGGGCTGATGTGCTCGTAAATGCTCTTGGTGGTCTTCACCACTCTTTTTGTTGTATCTAGAGGCTTTGGAGGAGGCTCGTCTCTGGCACGGGCTTCATGAGGGTACTTGCAAAAATTGTTTAGTGCATGGGTTGCTTGGAGTGAGCATAGTTGCTAGCAAAGAGCATTTATTGCAGTCTCAAGGTCGTACTAGTCTGTATCGCTGTACACATCATAGACTAGCAACTAGGGGTGCAAACGGATCAAATACAAATATCATACGGATAGGAAAATTACATATCCATATCCTTAAAAAACAGATATGGATAAAAAGAACTTGGATACCGATAAAAGCGGATATGAAAACGAATATTTCTTAGAGACTTAATGTCACGTTTAGGATACCAAAACCAAAGAACATGGATCAAAGTTTTAGCTTAATCAATTTTAATACAAAGTCAAAGCTTTTTTGGCTAAAATATCACATTTCTTAGTGACTTAACATCATGTTACTAAGTGCATTCATAATTTCGCATGGTTACTTAAACTACATGTGCACGAAAAATGAAAAACTTCATACATACACCTTTAATCAAAATGAAACCTAAGGTTTTCTGTTTCAAGACCTTGAAGGTGTGAAATAGGAATTGAAAATGTTATAAAATATTGTCATTGGGTAATCATATTCACGTTTTTGTGAATAATGAAAGGAATAGTCAATGATTTTTTTTCCCAATTTCCATAAATTGCATTCAGACAACATCAACTATATTCTTCACACAACACACACAAAAAGAGCCCAATAGGTCATTCTAGAAATGGATAAGGTGCAATGATATTCTACAGTTACAAAGCAACAACCTTCCCTTCAGGAAAATTACAAACTCCTTTTCAGATTCATCAATGGTTCTTCTTACAATTTCAGCCTTATTTTCTTGGACTTCCATGGACAGTATCAATGTATTATTTTTAAAACTTCCAAATTACCATTGAAGAGTCAATCATAAGGTTTGAGATTTAACTTCCTGCTTTGCATGTTCGAGATTTAACTTCCAAATTACTTTAGTATCAACGTATCTTTCCTTCATTTCATTTCCTTTTATTGACTGTGAACACCTTAAATTTCAATGAAGCTTCCTTTTCATCTAGGCTGCAAAGACTACGCTGATCAATTCTCTAGCTTTCATATGATTAGCTTAAAGTAGGAAATAGAATTAAATAATCTGATAATGATGAATACAAAGTATCCAAAAGCTTAAAATAAAAATATTGTGTTTTTGCAATGCTAAACATTGATAGTGTTGCTAAGATCATTTTACAAATTATAAACACACACATAATAAGTTCTATGAGAGAAAACGTATCAAATAGCATGCCGTCAGAACGCAGAGATAAGAGAAGTACTAAGCCAATTAACAAAGTAAGCAGGGCCACCTGAGGATGATACACAACGAGAGAATATGGACCTAAAGCCAATTAAGTTACTAGGCATTCATGGTTCCAAGGTTTAAGTTTAAAACAAGTTGGCATGTTTTGACTAAAGGAAACTTAAATAATCCACTCTCAAGATATACTAAGGAACATGTGTGATATGTGGTTTTTTCCTTTTGAATTTGAAGCATATAAATATCAACCAACATTACCTATGCACAACATTTCGATCATAAAGATACTTCGAGCTAGGGGTGCACACGGTTCGGTCAGAACCGGTTAACCGAACCGAACCATTTTTAATGGTTCAATTTGGTTAAAGTGTATTGAATGGTTCGGTTCGGTTCTCAAATCTTGAAACCATCCTTAGTGGTTTGGTTCTTGGTTCTGAGTGTGGTTAACTAAATCGAACCGAGAATCGATTTATATATTAATATTATATATATATATTAATATATATTATAAGTATCAATACTACTTAGTATTAATATATAATATAATATAATATATAATATATATATATATATTCTTAAATCTACATATTCAATATCCCATCAACTCTAATTTATATTGCCACAAGATGTAATGATCATTACTTAGTACTTACTTCCATGACCACAAGTTCATAATTATTTACAATCTTAACCGAGAACCGAACCGAACCGATTGATTTTTGAATGGTTCGGTTAGGTTCGGTTCTAAGTATACACATGGTTCAGTTCGGTTCGGTTCCTGTAGACACCCCAATTTTACCAATTTTGCAGGATGGGTCTGGTGGTTGAGCTCAAACCCCTTAACCTAGGCCATTTAATTCATGGAGACCCAATTGGGCCCATGAAGGCCTACTTAGGCCCACTAAACCCTAATTGAGCTCATTTGGGCCCACTACACCATTCAAGCCTATTTGACTTCATGCAAGCCTATTTGAGCCCATTTAGCCTCTTTGGACCCAATCAGCCCTAATTGGGCCCATGCGGGCCCACAAGGCCCGCATAGATCCATTTAGCCCAATTTGAGCCCGTTCGGGTCCACAAGTCCATTCTACGCCCATTTGACTCTCATTCAACTTGACTGGGCCCATTTGGTCCATTTGGATCCACCTAAACCCATTTGGGCCCATGGGGCCCACAAGGCCCACACAAGCCCGCATAGGCCCATGGAGGCCCATGAAACCCACAATGGCCATAATGGATTA